>JAWZYV010007656.1:0-16146 GCA_038373885.1 Cheiracanthium punctorium
TATTTCTTTCGGGCAAAACCCACTCACAAAATATAGAATCTATTTCATCCTACTAATATTATAAATGATCGAAACCAAGTTAGAGGAAGAACTGGATAGTTTAGTAAAGCCAGGAGAAATACCTGGAAACATCGAGATGTCCTCACGCCGCACAGCGATGAAACAAACAACTTATGACGGAAAGACTCGCTGGGAAGCGTACAAGACCCAATTTTTAATTGTCGCCAAAGCCAATGGCTGGGACTACAGCGAACAAACTGGCCGCCTCTCTCAGCGGAGACGCCATGAATGCATTTCATTGCAAACCATTGGAGCGACGAAGCTAGGACATTCCGACGGCCTTGGAGCTGAAATTCGGAGAGAAGGGCCAGAAAGAGTACAGTAGAATACAATAGGGATGGACGCGAGAGACTTTTTGCGAGACGAGACAAAGCTTTTCGGCTGTTTTGCGAGACGCCTATTTTTCGTCTCGCGTACATCCCTAGAATACAACGAAAGTCAAGGGTTGCGGAGACCTAGCGAGACCCATCCATTTGAATATAGATAAGACTGCGTCATCTAGCCTACGGCAACTACCACGATTGTGGGGAATGGCCTCTCCCATTATTGGCCTCCCATATGGCACTTCCCTGCTAAGCGGCGCCTGTAGGTCCGTCGCTTGAGTTTATTATTTTTTTGTTGCTCTTCGATGTTCGTACGAAGAGATAATGCAGACGGCTCGGAGACACGAGGCCGACATGTACGTTTTTACTCCGCTCTCTGTAAATAAAAGTATTTGTATATAATGTAATTCTTCGCGTCTTTGACTTATTGAAGAACCTAAGAGGCAGGGTATGCCTTCTGAGATCTAGTTTTGTCATTCGCGACAAAATTGTGGCGTCCGCGACAGGACGCGAAGAATTCATGAAATGGAACCTCTAAAACAAAAGCGAATTCCTCTACGAACAGCATTTACGAAGGCTTATAATTCTTTGAACGAAAGCCTAGGAGTGGCAGACCCCGATCTCAACAACTTAGAAGATTTATTAGAGGTGTTGAATGACAAGAGTGAGCGGTTACGAGCTGTAGATACGGAGATTCTGAACGAGATTTTGAAAACAAAAGCTACTGAAGCTGAATATGAAAAGGAATTCGAAAGCTGTGAAGCGTATACAGAGAAGCTAATAAAAATTAAAGCAGCTGTCAAGCGATTAAGAAATGCGAAGCCAGTGCAGCGAACAGTTTCACTTGCAGCGGAAAATACTGTTCCTAACATCACGCACCCTGCAATGAGATTGCCCGAAATCAACCTGACTCCGTTCGACGGCGATGTTAGAAACTGGCTGAGCTTTTGGAATACGTTTAAAAAGATTCACGAAGACCCCGTGCTGGACGAACATACAAAGTTCGTATATTTAATACAAGCGACTTCGCCGAAATCAAAAGCACGCGAAATAGTGAACAGTTTCCCCACTACGGCTGAAAATTACTCTAAGGTAGTAGAGCATTTGAAGAAGAGATTCGGGAGAGAAGATATGTTAATACAAGTTTATGTCCGAGATCTGTTGAATTTAGTTTTACTTAACAACGGAAATAAAAAGGAGTTCAACCTTCCGAAGCTCTATGACAACTTGGAAACAAAATTACGATCCTTAGAATCTCTAGGAGTAACAGAAGATAAATACGCGTATATTTTGTTCCCGGTAGTTGAATCGTGTCTGCCGCCAGATGTATTAAGGATTTGGGAAAGGGAACGGGAGAAGTCGCAAGGTAAGAGTGATTTAAATTCTATTCTTGAATTTTTAAAATGAAGTGATTGCTGAAGAAAGAATTCTTCTAGCCCGTACTAGTCTTAGTGTTGATAAATATCGAAAATCCTTTAAAATTAATGAGTCTGACTTTAATGTAGCTACTAGCAGTAATCTATTTGTAGGTGATAATTTTAAGGATAGAGATTTATTATGTATTTTTTGTTCTGATAAATCGCATTCGTCAGACCAGTGTGCTAAGGCTAGTGAACTTTCTTTAGACGAAAAAAGAAAGATAATTTTGAAAAAAGGAGTCTGTCTGTCCTGTTTAAAAAGGAACCATATTTCTCGCCATTGCAGGTCAAGGGTCAAGTGTTTAATTTGTGGAAAAAAAAACATTTAGCGGTGATGTGTGAACGCATCCCTTCTAAGGGGGGGAAAGAGACCGCGATTTCAAAGTCAGAGATAAAGAGTAATGACCTAGTTTTGACTTCCCAAGCGCAGAATTCAGATGTTTTATTGCAAACACTTGTTTTGAAAGTGTCGAACGGGCGCCGGGAGAAATTAATTAGAGCAATCTTTGATACAGGTTCGGAAAGAACGTACTTGACCGATGATTTAATCGACTTTTTAGGATGTGACAGCGAGGGCGAAGTTAAACTAACTCATAAATTGTTCGGCGGGTTAGAAACTAAAGAAAAATTACACCGTAAGTGTAAAGTTCATTTGAGTAGTCTCGACAATAAATTCAGTTGTAATATTTACTGTTTGAGCGAATCAGTTATTTGCTCTGATGTAAGGAAAATACCGAAAGGGCCGTGGATCGACGAATTGAATAGAAGCGGTATACGCTTAACGGATACTGTGGACAGTACTTTAAGGGTGGAAGATGACATTAAATTGCTGATTGGTTGTGACATAGCTGGAAAATTGTTTTTAAATATTAAAAGTTTAGAAAGCGGCCCAGTCGCAATGCAGACGCGTCTGGGATGGGTTTTAATGGGTAAAATTCCGCGAAACGAAACTGAGCATGTCGAGTCTTCTTCATGTATATCTTTGCTTCTGACCGAAAAATCGGCGGAGAATTTTTGGAAATTAGATGCTATTGGTATACGAGACCCAGCTGAAACCAAAACAGAGACTGAAATTCAGGAGGAAGCAATGACATTCTTTAAGAACAACCTGAATGTTGACTCGGATGGAAGGTATGAAGTCGCTTTACCCTGGGTATTGGAGCATTCTCGCTTACCCAGTAATAGAGCATTGTCTGAAAAGCGATTAGCAAATACGCGTAAAAAATTAATAGATTCGAACAAAATTGAAGTTTATCAGGAAGTTTTTGATTTGTGGTTGAAGGAAGGAATTATAGAGGAGGTTGATAACGTGAAACAATCTAACGTTCACTATTTGCCGCACAGGCCAGTGTTCAAAGAGTCGAGCGAAACTACGAAGGTCAGACCAGTGTTTGATGCGTCGGCTCATGTTAAAGGATCTCTTTCATTGAATGACTGTTTAGAGAAGGGACCGAACTTAATAGAAATAATACCATCGTTATTAAATAGGTTTCGAATGTACCGTGTTGGAGTAGTTTCCGATATAGAAAAGGCCTTTCTGCAAATAGGCATTAGAGAAAAGGACCGAGATTACTTACGTTTTCTGTGGAGGGGCATCTCAGGGGAGAACATTGAAATTTACAGGCATCGAAGGGTCGTTTTTGGACTTAACTGTAGCCCATTTTTGTTAGCTGCCACGCTAAATGTTCATTTAGATAACGTTCCAGATCAGTTTTCGGCTACAGCCAAAATTTTAAGGGAATCCTTCTACGTTGATAACTGCATTAGTAGTTTTCAGAATTCTGAGGAGGTGAATAAATTTGTATTGGAATCAACAATGTTATTGTCATCAGCGAAATTTAATCTGAGAGGATGGCAATCAAACTGCGAAACCGAGGTCATACCCCAGTCTGAGGATGAATATACTTATGTTTTGGGTTTAAACTGGGATTTTAAAAATGACACTCTTTCTTGTAGAATTGATTCTAGGGGGGAAGAGAAAATTGTAGCTAGCAAGCGAGCTCTTCTCTCGTGCGCCCACAAATTATTCGACCCTATAGGATTCACTTCTCCCGTGACCCTACTCCCTAAACTAATGCTCCAAGAATGCTGGAAATTGCAGTTAAATTGGGATCAGGACCTTCCTGAACATTTAGAAAAAAGATTTCTTAATTGGGTAAAAGAAATGAATCAACTAAATAATGTCAAAATACCCAGATGGATTAATATTGAAAGGTCTGAAGATGAAGATATGAGCCTTCATGTGTTTTGCGATTCCAGTTCCTACGCGTACGCTACTTGCGTTTTCTTGAGAGTGCAGACAAGTGATCAAGTCTCAGTAAACTTTATTGCATCACGGACCAGAGTAGCCCCGCTCAAGAATATAACTATCCCGCGTTTAGAGCTCCTCGCGTGTTGCATAGGTGCAAGATTAGGAAGCTCTATCGTTGCTGATCTTAGAATCCCACTAAACACATTTTACTGGAGCGATTCTACGACTGCTTTGAGCTGGATACAGCGAACTACCAGATGGGGTACATTTGTCTATAATCGTGTCCAAGAAATCAGAACCTTGACGAAGGTGGAGAATTGGAGGCACATTCCGTCTGAGCTGAATGCTGCTGACCTCCCCTCCAGAGGTTGCTCCGTAAAACAATTTCTGCAGTCCAAATGGTGGGAGGGTCCCACATTTCTGATTGAGCCTGAACAGTCATGGCCTCAAAGTGTAGTGTCACCTGATGAAGCTCTAATTGACGAAGAGAAACGCAAAACTGTTCTCGTGAGCCATAATCGACTGTCGGAACCTGTCGGCTGGTATTACCAATACTTTTCATCGTACAAGAAGAATGTGCGTCTTATGGGTTGGATTTTGCGATTCATAAATAACACGCGAAAGCGAGAAGTCCGTAAAACAGATGAACTTACCTTTTCCGAAATGGAAGAAGCAGAACGGACCTTGTTCCGGTTGATCCAAAGTGAATCGTTTTCGAAGCAAAATGAAAATGATTTCAAAGCCCTTAGACCAGTAATAGACAACCACGGCATTATCAGAGTAAAAACACAAGTTATGTTTAGACAGGACTCTGATAACTTTAAGTACCCGATTCTCTTGCCTTCTAAACACCCAATCGTACACATGCTGATTTCCTGGAAGCACCAGGAATTGTTACACGCTGGAGTCTCTACCTTGATGACCAATTTGAGAGAACAATACTGGATTCTGAAGGCCAGGAAAACAATTAGAGCAGTCCTCCAACGCTGTGTCCGATGCAAGAGACACAAGGCTAAGAAAACTGAATGTGAACCGATCGCTTTACCTTCCGATAGAGTGGAGGACTCAGCAGTTTTCCAAGTGGTCGGTGTCGACTTGGCCGGACCCTTGTTCCTAAAGGGGGGTCGCAAGTCTTGGATAGTTTTGTATACTTGTGCAGTATACAGAGCCATACACATAGAGCTTGTCACGTCTCTGTCCACAGAAGCTTTCCTTCAATCCCTCCGGCGTTTTATAGCGAGACGAGGCAGACCTTCAACTGTGTACAGTGACAATGGCACAAACTTCTCGGGCGCCAACAAAGCCCTTTCCAATATTGATTGGGAAAAGGTCACATGTGCCACAGCTGTTGAGAAAATCCACTGGAAATTTAACCCACCTACTGCCGCGTGGTGGGGTGGTTGGTGGGAGCGAATGATTCAATTAGTGAAGCGAATTTTGAGAAAAGTTCTTGGCAGAGCAGTGTTATCTTATGAAGAATTAATTACTGTACTGTGCGACTGCGAACAAGTCGTGAACTCAAGACCTCTTACTTACGTAACAGAGGACATAGACGATTTAATACCGTTGACACCATCACTGTTTTTACAAGAAATAAGATCGTCTAGTGTGACTGACTTGGATGTTATCGACAGCCAAGGTTTAAACCGTCGACTCAAATACATCCAACAAGTACGTGATCATCTTCGAAAAAGATTTCGTATTGAATACTTGGGACAACTTCGACAACAAACTGCCGACTCCAAGAAAATTAAACCTTTAGCCGTAAACGATATTGTGATTTTAGAATGTGATAAGAAGCGCGCTTTTTGGCCACTTGCTAAAGTGCTTCAATTAATTAGAGGTAAAGACGGTAAAGCCAGAGTTGCACGAATCAAAACAGAAAACTGTGAACTGTTGCGACCTGTGCAAAAACTTTACAATCTGGAAGTAGAAAATGACAATTTTCCTAGGCCAGTTTGCACGAGAAGTGGAAGGCAAATTATTGTGCCCAAAAGACTGGCATATGAATGACATTTATTGTTTTATATTCATTTTTCCATTTAGTCGAGATTGTATTGTAAATTATATTATGTGATTTTATTAATTTTAGGTGAGCTCATCAGTTTTAGATTATGTAAGTACATATTGATTTTGAGAAGTGTGAATTTGTTTGATGTACCACTAATCAGGTAATTATTATAATTTTTTGTATAATGTGTGATTTTGAACGAGGTGAATTTACCTTGTAAATTCAGGTGGGAGGATGTGGCGAATGGCCTCTCCCATTATTGGCCTCCCATATGGCACTTCCCTGCTAAGCGGCGCCTGTAGGTCCGTCGCTTGAGTTTATTATTTTTTTGTTGCTCTTCGATGTTCGTACGAAGAGATAATGCAGACGGCTCGGAGACACGAGGCCGACATGTACGTTTTTACTCCGCTCTCTGTAAATAAAAGTATTTGTATATAGTGTAATTCTTCGCGTCTTTGACTTATTGAAGAACCTAAGAGGCAGGGTATGCCTTCTGAGATCTAGTTTTGTCATTCGCGACAACGATGATGTTCGAGAAGGAGTTGCAGTGCAACATTTTATTGAAGGCGTCAGAGACTCGGAAATATAGAAAGCATTGATCTCGGCGGATTATAAAGGTCTGGGGTCCGTCCACGTATTCGCCACGAAGTTGGAGGAAGCTCAGTCGCCCTTGAGAAAATAGCCTAGAGATGTTTGGTAAATTAAAGAGGCTTGAAGTTCTGGTGGAACGGCAAGTACAAAACAGAACCAAGGAAAGCGAAATGTTGGAGGTGCGGTGGCGAGGGAGCAGTACTGTGATGTGCAAAAGTACTGCCGTCGTGAAGGTTGCAGATATCAGCATACCAGAGATGACCAGACCATGAGGGAAGACCGGATAGAGAAGACCTTGTGGAATGGAGGCTGCGGGATGTTCAAAAGCCTCCTTTGAAAAAGTCTTGCAGATTTCCCCAGTCTATGAACTCTTCCTACTGGAATAGGTTAAGGGGTTCTCCGTGCCACATGGTGACTGATACTGGAGCGAATTGTAACCATCATAAAGACAGATCTGGCTAAGAAATTAAATATGAAGACTATCAGGATTCCCTTGTTAACCCAACAGACCGAGACTGGTGACAAAACCGAAGTGGGCGGAAAGGCGCGATTAGAAATCACATTTGGAAATGCCAGATACGACGCCAAGATTACGGACTCTTACATTCTCGGACTGGACTTTTTAACCCCTTAACTGGCTACCCCGTAAATATCCGTCGAATGAAGGCCACGTTCCACTTCAAGCGTTTTTCGGTCGTAAAATGTATTTGAAAGGGGGATTTTCGGCAGGCGTAAAACGCCAGGAGGAGGTGTGAAACCTCAATGTTATTCACGGTCCCTAATTACCTTTTGTCGGTGTAACACCTGAGTATCTTCCTCTTTCTCTGCGGTGGGTAAAACTTAGTGTTTACAAGTGATAATTGGCCATTTAAGTGTTCCCCGACTGCTTTTGGCCGATCGATGATGATGGTAAAAGGGTTAAGGTTTTTCACCCGTGTTTTCGCTAAGAAACGAGTGAAATAGATTCTACCAATTTAAGGTAAAAGAGTCTAGAAGAAGTGACATTTTTTGAGTGGGATTTGCCCGAAATAAATGCATTACCCGAGTTTTCAATAGTTTCATCCAAGCATCTCCGTCTTCATTTCTATTTATTCAAGTACATGTGTACTGGGATTTGGATAAAGTAAAATAGTTTTTAAATTAATACTAGAAGAAAATTAAGCAAAGTTTGTGAAATAGGAATTTATGAAAGCAAAATATATTATAAAGTTATTTTTTTAAATAATTTAGGGGCATATTTAGGGGGGAGCTAGGGGGAGCCGGGCCCTCACCGAAAATGTAAATCAATTACTAAAAAACGGCTATTTTAAAACACATATATTAACTAGAAAATGATATGGTTACGCGTACCCAAATTTAACGAAACGAACCCATAGAACGAAATCGTTCTATTCCTATTTTCTAACAAAATAATTTAAAATCGGAAGAATATTTGGTAAGCCAAATACTGAACAGGTATTCGGCCGAATAGCTGTAGCCGAATACTTCTACAAATTCAGCTGAATAATTTCAGAACAAAGAGCGAAGAATATTTTTTTTAAATGCATTTACAACTAACATTGCTTAATTATACTTCAATATGTTAATCTAATATAACAAAATATCGTAAGTCACTGAATTTTAATCTGAATGGAACATAATCTAATGTATTTAATAATATTAGAGACATTCAGACTTTTTACTGGGTGACACTACTTGACTCGATTTTCTAATTTCTTTACTGGGTGGGGGGAAGGTGGCAGATCCTCCATTAGAAACGTAATTTTGAAAAGCTGCTCAATATGTTTTGCCCAGAGGCTGAAAAGCCCAAAACATGACGTGATTGTGTATAGTTACCAGATTTAATCACATTTACCATAGCCTATTTATTAAATTACTAGCTGAAGTACCCGTCCTTGACGGGTTAGTGAATGCAAATTTCCAAAAAGCAAGAACTTTCGTCAGCATTGTAGGAGTACACAGAATGGATGTAGTATGTTGCCAAAGTAAAGACAGCGAAGTTATAATTTTTATGTATTGTTAAAATATTACAGGTTAGAGAGTCACTAAGTAATATCATTTCATTCGCTTTGGTCGTAATTATGTGATGCGCGAACGAATATTGACGCATATTGAAATTTTCGCAAAATCTCAAAATCTAATTAACATTTTTGAAAAATTTTGAAGGCTAGAATTTAAGTTGAGGGACAACCTATCCTGTCACCCAATTTCGTTCCATTCCCTGCAGTCTATTTCGTGCTGCTGGAGCAAAATTTCAGCATTTTAAA
Organism: Cheiracanthium punctorium; assembly: GCA_038373885.1. Classification (NCBI taxonomy): domain Eukaryota; kingdom Metazoa; phylum Arthropoda; class Arachnida; order Araneae; family Cheiracanthiidae; genus Cheiracanthium; species Cheiracanthium punctorium. Next base: position 8,922 of record JAWZYV010007656.1, read on the forward strand.
ACGATTTTCGCAAAATCTCAAAATGTAATCAATATATTTTAAAATTTCAACGCCTATAAATTAAGATTAGCAACTACCTAACCTATCACTAAATTTCGTATCATTCGTATTAGTCGTTATTACGTGATGTTTGAAGAAATATAAGCGTATTTTCAGAGAATTTTCACAAAATCTCAAAATCTAATATAAATGTTTAAAAAATTGGACACCTATAGTTTATGTTGAGCAACCATCTATCATGTGACCCAATTTCATATCATTCGCTTTAGTCATTATTACTTAATGCGGGAACAAAGATTCACTCAGTTTTAAACGATTTTCGCAAAATCCCGAAATCTGATCAATTTTTTTTAATTAGATGCTTATAGTTTAAGGTGAGTGACCACCTATCATTTCACCAAATATCATTTTTTCACCTTTGCAGTTATTACGTGATGTGCGAACACAAATTTACGCAGTTTGAAATGATTTTCGCAAAATCTCAAAATCCAATCAAGATTTTTTAAAAATTCGACGCCTATGTTTTAAGTTGAGTGACTACCTATCATGACACCCAATTTCATATCATTCGCTTCAGTCGTTTTTACGTGATGCTTAAACAAAAAAAGCGTCACGGACAGAATGACAGACAGACAAACTTTTTTTTGAGGGTCGCATCGGATTCCCGGGTGCTTGATACGGATAGAAATCGCAAAATTTTTGAATTCCAAGAAATGTACAGACAAAAGTCTAATTTTATTTATATAGATGAATATCTCAAAATATAATTATGCTGTTAGTGTTTTACTTTGTGAAAGATACTTTTTCATGACCAAGATATTTCTGGTTTTACTGATAATATACTGTTGTGTGTTTGAGTACCTACCAATAATATAAAATGAATTTCAATAAGTCTTTAACTAGTATTTAATGACAAAATTGAAAAGCGTTATTTAATTTACAATTAAAATGAAATTTTAATCTATATATAAAGGAAGATGCCTGACTGACTGACGATCATCGCCCAGCCAAATCTACCAGAGATACAGGCATGAAATTTTAGGACTTATAGCTTGGGTGCCAAAGGCGTCATTTAAGAAGTGATTTTTGAAAATTCGAATCCAGACGGGGGTGGCGACCCAAAACGTTCTTTTCTCGTTTCCCTTCATATCTCAGGGGGAGAAAGAGATAGCCGTGAAATTCTTGCTTTAAAATTTAACTAAGAGAAATACCTAAAAATCGTTTAAGGTTTTTTAAAGAATTTTCACCCTAAAGCGGGGTAAGGGGCCAAAACGTTCTTTTCACATTTTCCTTCGTATTACAGAAGAAAAAAGATGCCGCAAAATTCTTGCTTTAAAATGTAACAAACGGAAATACCTAAAAATCATTTTTCCTTTTATATCTCAGAAGTAAAGCGATAGGAATAAAATTCTTACTTTTTTTAAAGCAAGCTTTGCTTGCTTTAAAGCAAGAATTTTGAAGGTAACTAACAAAAATACCTAAAAGTCATTTTCAGGGTTTTTTTAGAATTCGCACCCAAACGGGGGAATGGACCAAAATGTTTTTTGACGTTCTTTTCACATTTCCCGTGATATATCAGAAGAAAATGATATAGCCTAAAATTCTTCCATAAAAATATAGCGACACAAACGACTTACAATCATTTTCAGAATTTTTTAGAAGTCGCATCGAAACGGGATAAAGGGGCCAAAACGTTGTTTTCATTTTTACCATCGTAACACGAAAGGAAAAAGTGATAGGCATAAAATTCTTCCTTTACAATGTAGCGAACACGAATACCTAAAGTCATTTTCAGGGTTTTTTAGTATTCGTGAATAAACTGGTGTAAGGTCCCAAAATGTTGTTTTCATAATTGACTTCATATTTCGAACGAAAATTATGACATGCATGATGATTTTGCATGAAAATGTAAAGAACACAAATTCAAAAACATCCTTTTCAAGATTTTTCGACCTCAAAAAGAGGTAGAAGACAAAAAAAGTTATTTAAGCTCTTGAGTGCTGTTAATTTCGGACAAAATTTTTGCCTACCGGGTGAAATGGCGAATGACTTTAAGGGTTGCCAGATTAAACGTGAAAAGTCGCGAATGTTTACCACTTTTTGGGGATTTATTGCCAAATTTGGCATAAAAAATATTAAGCTCCTGAAATTGGAGCCAGCTTATAGCTAATCTTCTATGTTTGTCGAGAAATTGCCTAACCCTAATGTTTATTTAATTGGAATATGTGTCTATATTCATGTAAATAAAGGTGAAGTATACTTAGAGTATGCCTGGCGAGGATTACGACAGATTTAGTAGGCGATTTTAATATAGATTTCAATTTTGAAGAAGTATTTTATGAAACAAGAAAGACAAATACGACACACTCGCGGATTATGATGCACATTCCAAACAGTATTTAGAAAGATCAAGTATAAGATAGAATGTGCCTAACAAATATTGTAAAACAGTTTTTAAGGCGATTAAATCTAAACATGTTTAATATTTATTTATTTTCCATTTGTATTATCTTGTTTAACAAAATACGAAAATACGTATTTTCGTTACTGGTTACATATGTGACGCAGCAGCTAGATTACAAAATAACAATGCATACGCGAAAAAGGAAATCTTTGGATCTTTTTACTTTGCATTTATTGCAAATTTAAAAAAAAAACCGCTTTGCAGTGGGCTGAAGCATATTTCAGCCATTTCCCCAAGCAACACAATGTTGTTTCAATGTGAACTTTCAATGTCGTTTCCACATGATTTTGTTCAGTTTTGTCCACATTGTTTCAGCATGGACATTGATATAATATTGAAACAATGTTGTGAAATCACAAGAGGAAAACAAATAAATAAAAAAATATTTTATTTCTTTCATGCAAAATTATTAAAATCATACGGAAAATTACGAAAAATAAGATTGTTGATAATCTACTTGAAAACATCATTTTAATTCGTATTAAAATATAGAATTGTCAAAATGCATTTTTACAACAGTCAATACGAATTAAAATGTTTTCAAGTAGATAATTATCAACCATTTTATTTTTCGTAAATTTCCGTATGATTTTAATAATTTTGCATGAAAGAAATAAAAATTTTTTTATTATTATTTGCTTTCCTCTTGTGATTTCACAATGTTGTTTCCATATTATATCAATGTCCATGCTGAAACACAATGTGGAGAAAACTGAACAAAATCATGTGGAAACGACATCGAAGGTTCACATTGAAGCAACATTTTGTATGTTAGCATTTCCCATTGAAACAACATTGTTGTGTTGCTTGGGTCACGTTTCCATACGCGAAAAAGCAAAATGTTTCTTTTTGGTTTGATTATGGCAACGCAACTCCAGGGCGATCTGCCAAGCATTGGGGGTGGCTTGGTAGGGGACTTTCTAAGGGGTTCTAACGCGTATTCACATTACATCGGGAGAAAACCTACCAAAACCTCTCGAGCGACCTCGATCGCACCGCGCGATGGGACCCGAACCCGGGACCTTCACACTTCGGCCATTACCATTTTCAGTGGCAGAAGATAATTTAAAAATATATTCGAACGCATTCTATCTGTAGTATTCGTATTTTTTTTTTTTTTTTTTTTTTTTAACAATTTAAAACAATTGCATAGCTGCCAACTTGAACGATTTTTCCGTACAATTAACCACCACTATTTTTCTACAGTAGATCTTATATGAAAATAAATCTAATTGTATTATGTATGAAAAACACACATTTAGAAAATAGTGGTAAGTAATTGTACGGAAAAATCGTACAAGTTCGCAGCTATGCATTTGGTTTAAACCATGCCAACCCTGATTCAAGAACTAAAATAGATTACCGTTTTGTGTTGATTTGTGCTATTTTTCCTTCTTCCTCCAAGGGCATGCGGGGGGGGGGGGAGTTGAACCTCAAAGCCCCCGCCCTCCCTTTCGTTAACCACTGCTTCACACCTGCTGTGTGGGTGTCCGTTTTCAGACGGAAAAATATGCACTTTTGGCCAGGGATTTCGAAACTTTTCAGCCCGAGGGCAGCATTCACTATCCAACAGCTCTTTGAAGGCCAATGACTCACTCGAGGCAAAAACATAGATTTTTTTAATTATTCGTTTAATATTCTTTTATTCAGTTATTGTCCAATAGCACATTGATACACTACGCATGAGCGGAAATTGTTTCCTGGATACCGAAATAGCGGACATTCCCGGTTTTAAGATTGGATGTCCTCGACATCAACAGTGGCCCGAGATTATGATCGCACGAGTTTGTTGTTCTACTCCGGACAAGTTTGTTGAATCATCCTCATGGACTGCGAACAGAATGTCGAAAAAGTAAGCAGCTCCAATAAGGTTTCTGCAATGCAGTCCAATCAATTACAAAACATAAAATAATAGCCTAGTTCTATTTCAATTCGGTAAAAAGTCCACGTAAGCGGCCACTGATTTTGGCAGGATACACGTCCATTTCCGTAGATAAAATGGTTTCCACGGCCGGGTGAGAGGGCCGCATGCCGTGGTTTGGAGATCGCAGCTTGAGGGGACCCACTATTGGCGCAACATAGCCCGTTTGCGGGCCAAGGCCTGCGAGTTTATAAAAGGGAAATAAGGATCCCTTGGTTAGAAAATGGCAGTTCAACGCATTCAAAGCGTGAGATTTTTCCTATGGATATTGCGTTAACCTTTTACAGGCTAATGTTTCCGACTGGGAAAAAATTATTCAGAAGTATAATTTTTCTCCCTTTTCTAAACATGATAAAAGTACATTCTAAAATGTATTGAAAACAAAATATTTTCACAAAACTTTGTTTTTTCTCACTTTTTATTATTGCAGTTTTTAGAATTTATTCATTTATTATGTTATTTCTCTGTATATAATTTTAGGCCGGATGTATTGCCAGATATTTGTAATATCCGGCTACTGCCAATTATCCGGCATATTGGCCGGATGCAGTATGTTTGCCGGACATCCGTTGCATCTTTAACGGGTGCCCACCACAGCACAGCCACAGAAATAGTTGCTTTAATAGCCTTTAGGGTACAAAATAGTAGCCTTCAGGTCAGGCGCGTAGCCAGGAAAATTTTTCGGGGGGGGGGGCGATATGAACTTATGTGTATAAATAGACGGAATTTCATCACTCATCCAAAAATTTCGGGGGCGGATATATCCCGATATCCCCTGGCTACGCCCCTGCTTCAGATTACAAAATAGTAAGCCGTTATGGTAAAATTAGTATCCTTTTTAACAATCTAAACAGACTGAAATCTACGAAACAATGTTTATAAAATGTTAAATACACATTTTTGTTTTCTAAAAGAAGTTTATATAATATTTGTGGAGATTAAATTCATTATATATTCTCCGTAGCAGATGAAGCTTGCGGTTTAGTTCTGTTTCCTTAGATGCAGAAGTTCACAGAACATAACATTATAAAATAGACAGTTTTCAATGTCTTTCTAAGAATTTTTAGTTAAACATAAAATGCAAAACAGACTCAAAACTACATACAGAATTAATAAACATGCAGATTATAGAATTTTCGATCATAGAATTGGTAACAACTTTTTATTGAATTATGTGAATAAATATTAAAAATAAAAACTTGACTTATTTTTAAATTAAATTCTTTCCAAAAATTAAAAAAATACAGTTTAAAAACAAGCAGCAGGCGTATTTATTATCATGAAGCATACATTACCACAAATAAAAAATTAATAGTGTTACTAAAATAAAGTTTTGCATTTTGTTGGGTGTCAATCGGTTAACTAGAACGCAAGATAGGAACATTTAATATTCACATAGAATAGCGTCAGAATTGGGGGTTTCTTGATAAATATTGACGATATCGCTTGTCTGGGTTAAGTTTTGGGGCTGATTTTTTGCACCCATTTTGTCAGTATTTTGCCAAAAAAATCGCCGAATTTACTAGACAGATTTTTCCAGAACTTTTGAGAAAACTCCCCATAAAGTATAAATACGTGAGTCGGTCATCCCACTGTTTCAGTCGTTCATTTGCTTTTCTACCAAACGCTATTAAAACCATATAGCTTATAGAGATGAGTTCGGGCTCATTTTTTGAAGCCCGAGCCCGAGGACGTTTAATCCGAGCCCGCCCGAGCCCGAGCAATATTATTAAAGTTGGAGCCCGAGCCCGCCCGAGCCCGAAATTTCAGCTTTGCTATGCTTAAGACAAATAAAATTAACTACTTCATTAATAGGATACAATAAATTTTGGAGCTTCACACACCTTCTAGTCCCCCGTGCCGCTATTTTTTTAAATAAGTACGTCTATTTATTCCATGAATCACTTTTTAAAATCTGTTTCAAGGAGTATGTTCAACAAAGAAGAAATTTTTCACGATCCCGAGCCCGCCCGAGCCCGAACGCAATCGTGAATTACAGAGCCCGAGCCCGAGTCGGGCCCGGGCTCGGGCTGAGCCCGTCTCATCTCTAATAGCTTAGCATGATTTTGATGCCAGAGACACCGTTGTTTCGCCATGCTGTATTTTTAATTTTTTTTTTATGAATTCTGTATTGTTGTATGCTGTGGAGCAGTCAAGGGTTCGGCTCGAGTATTCCGATATTTTAGCAAATGGAAAATTTTTATTTGCTGTAAAGAAATTGCAGTATTTGAGGAAGTTGCTCCAATTGACGACTCGTTTTGTATAGAATGACTGCTTGTAAATTCTTGTAAATTGTACTTTGAAGATTGTTTGACAAGTTTCTAGAAACAATTATGTTTGTGTTTCGTCCTGACATCTCGACTGGCTACTGAAACTTTCTACAAACTTCAGACTTTAAAGCATACTCTAATACCAATCCCACAATTCAGCAGAGTTTCTGCAACAAAGTGAATGATAAACCACTGTATTGTTCCGAAAGATGGCTGCATTACGTTTTTAGAATTTTGAAGTTTTGTTCATTTTTTTTATTATGAGAACACATCTTTTACTGCAGTGAACTACAATGGAACGACACGCAGGCAGTATGAATCTAGCTTATCTGTTCTTGCCGGATATTCCTCAAAATCTGCGGGTGGACACTGTTGCACTACGGTCAGTGTTTATCATGTTAGTAGTGCGACAACATGCTCTAAACTGAAACGTTCTAGGTGAAAAACAAATTGCATGGATACTCCTAGAAAAATAGTTGCTTTTTAGCTGTTTTTACATGTAAATAGTCGCCTTTTCTTGATTATAGTAGCAAATAGTCTCCTTTTAGTAGCCACCTGCCTTATTTTAAA
>JAWZYV010007657.1:5000-25000 GCA_038373885.1 Cheiracanthium punctorium
GTGCGTTCGAAACGGAGCCGTGGGGCTCCGAGTTTGGATTTTTTTACTCGCTCTCGTGCTGGTGCACGACACGGTAATGATCCTTCCGCAGGTTCACCTACGGAAACCTTGTTACGACTTTTACTTCCTCTAAATGATCAAGTTTGGTCATCTTTCCGGCACGCCGGCGCGACCCGAAGGCCGCTCCGAGCGCCAGTCCGAAGACCTCACTAAATCATTCAATCGGTAGTAGCGACGGGCGGTGTGTACAAAGGGCAGGGACGTAATCAACACGAGCTGATGACTCGTGCTTACTGGGAATTCCTCGTTCAAGGAAAACAATTACAATTTCCTATCCCCAGCACGAAGGAGGTTCAACGGGTTACCCAGTCCTGTCGGACAGGGAAAGCACACGCTGATTCCTTCAATGTAGCGCGCGTGCGGCCCCGGACATCTAAGGGCATCACAGACCTGTTATTGCTCTGTCTCGTGCGGCTAAACGCCGCTTGTCCCTCTAAGAAGAACGCCCGGCAGAGTGGACCGGGACGTCTATTTAGTAGGCTAGAGTCTCGTTCGTTATCGGAATTAACCAGACAAATCGCTCCACCAACTAAGAACGGCCATGCACCACCACCCACAGAATCAAGAAAGAGCTCTTAATCTGTCAATCCTTCCTGTGTCCGGGCCGGGTAAGTTTCCCCGTGTTGAGTCAAATTAAGCCGCAGGCTCCATTCCTGGTGGTGCCCTTCCGTCAATTCCTTTAAGTTTCAGCTTTGCAACCATACTTCCCCCGGAACCCAAAAGCTTTGGTTTCCCGGAAGCTGCCCGGCGTGTCATTTGAGGAACACAGCCGGATCGCTGGCTGGCATCGTTTATGGTTAGAACTAGGGCGGTATCTGATCGCCTTCGAACCTCTAACTTTCGTTCTTGATTAATGGAAACATTCTTGGCAAATGCTTTCGCAGTAGTTCGTCTTGCGACGGTCCAAGAATTTCACCTCTAGCGTCGCAATACGAATGCCCCCGTCTGTCCCTCTTAATCATTACCTCGTGTTCCGAAAACCAACAAAATAGAACCGAGGTCCTATTCCATTATTCCATGCACCATTATTCAGGCGTCGCGCCTGCTTTGAGCACTCTAATTTTTTCAAAGTAAACTTGCCGGTCACCCAAGACAACCGGTGAAGATCATCAAGAGAAACCGGCTGGCTGTTCAGAACAAGCAGTAACCACCGGTAAGTGGACCGCCCGTCTGGAACTGAGATCCAACTACGAGCTTTTTAACCGCAACAACTTTAATATACGCTATTGGAGCTAGAATTACCGCGGCTGCTGGCACTAGACTTGCCCTCCAATGGATCCTCGTTAAAGGATTTAGAGTGTACTCATTCCAATTACGGGGTCTCAAAAGAGTCCCGTATTGTTATTTTTCGTCACTACCTCCCCGTTCTGGGAGTGGGTAATTTGCGCGCCTGCTGCCTTCCTTGGATGTGGTAGCCGTTTCTCAGGCTCCCTCTCCGGAATCGAACCCTGATTCCCCGTTACCCGTTACGACCATGGTAGGCGCGTAACCTACCATCGAAAGTTGATAAGGCAGACACTTGAAAGATACGTCGCCGGGACGGGCCCGTGCGATCAGCCCAAAGTTATACAGAGTCACCACAGTTTACGGACCGAAGTCCGATTGGTTTTGGTCTAATAAAAGCGCTCGTCCCCGAAGGTCGGAGCTCTGCTGCATGTATTAGCTCTAGAATTGCCACAGTTATCCAAGTAGTAAGGTACGATCCAAGGAACCATAACTGATTTAATGAGCCATTCGCGGTTTCGCCTTAATACGGCATGTACTTAGACATGCATGGCTTAATCTTTGAGACAAGCATATGACTACTGGCAGGATCAACCAGGTATCTTCTCCGTCAAAGAGAAGGTTCGAATCGCAGCCGACTCGAATCCCGAACTCGTGGCGCGCCTCTCCGAAGGGAGAGGCGCGGACCCCGCAGCGACGGCGGGATCCACGTTTTATCACCACGTGCGAGAGATTCTCGTCATCGCGTTCGGTAGCAGTTCGAAACTCACGACGTCCCCGCCGGCATCAGCGCCGGGAGGTTTGCGTACGTGGGCGTCGAGCGGTTTGTGCGTCGGACGCAGGGGCAGAAAACCCTTCATCTCAACACGCTCCTCCTTCAGAGACTGCGGCACTCAGTCCGAGACTCTGGAAGATTCGCCGTGGAAGACTGAGATTGCGGGGCAGGCAGGAGTGGAGCGCCAGTCGGGCGCCGGACACTCAAAGTCTTTTCAATTCGAGACAGAAAGTCTCGATCGACTTGTCGACGACTTGCAATTCCCATACGGTGACCGTTAGTTGAAACTGCAAGCCGTATGAGAAAACAATCGGAAAAGAGGCCGAAACCCCAATCCTCTTGTCTTCTCACAGACACCACCTGCTCCACATGTAACGCGAAAGTGCTGCATCAACAAAAAATGGCCGCCGGAAACGACGTCGACTTCCGCCGATACTTCCGGTGCCAAATATGTCCACGATGCGCAAAATCGTAATCCTCGAAAATCATATGCTGTTTGACCGGAGTTTTCCGCATTAATTTCGAGGTATCGTGGTCTCGCACTTTTGTCCTTCCAAAATTTTTTCTTCGTACTACTATATTTGAACTTTGATAAAATAAACTCGCTTAAATTTTTTTTCACACGTTTTGGTGTTTAGAGGCTCTCGACGCCCTTCCCTACACTTAAAAGGCATCGTCCGAAAAGTTTCGCGATTATCCGGCAAAGTTTTTTTTTTTCGTAACTTTGAAACTTTTTACAGCGTCATAGGATTAAAACCTGCCTTCTGAACACGAACGCAATCCATCGGAGCACGCTAACACACAGAAATTTACGCAAAATTTTTTCGCACGTTCTGGTGTTCAGAGGTTCATGAAGCTCTTCCCCACACTTAAACGGCATCGTCCGAAAAGTTTCGCGATTATCCGGCAATGTTTTTTTTTCGGGACTTTGAAATTTTTTGCCGAAATGCCATCGGAACACGCGAACACAAAATTTCTCTTTTTTTCGGAACTTTGAAACTTTTTCAAGCGTCATAGGATTAAAACCTGCCTTCTAAACACGAATGCAAGCAATCGGAGCACGCTAACACGCAGAAATTCACTTAAAATTTTTTCGCACGTTCTGGTGTTGAGAGGCTCTTAAAGCCCTTCCCCACACTTATAAGACATCGTTCGAAAAGTTTCGCGGTTATCCGGCAATTTTTTTTTTTTTCGGAACTTTGAAACTTTTTCCAGCGTCATAGGATTTTAAAACTTGCCCTCTGAACACGAACAGAAGCCATCGGAACACGCGAACACACAGAAATTCTCTTGGAAATTCTTTTGCGCGTTCTGGTGTTCAAAGGCTCTTAAAGCCCTTCCCTACACTCTAAAAGGGGCAGAGTAAGGTTTAGAGATCCGCCGCTATGAATTTTCATGACGATCCGCTGCATAGTCCTGAAGTTGATGCGCTGCAGCGCCACCTAGTAGTGAGTAACACCTAAATGAAGTCAGAGTATATTCTCCATGCTCAAATGTGTCAGTATAAAATTTTTATAGCGGTCGGCCCAGCGGTATCGAAGTTGATGCGCTGCAGCGCCACCTAGCAGTGAGTAACATCTAAATGAAGTCAGAGTATATTCTCCATGCTCAAATGTGTCAGTATAAAATTTTTATAGCGGTCGGCCCAGCGGTATCGAAGTTGATGCGCTGCAGCGCCACCTAGTAGTGAGTAACACCTAAATGAAGTCAGAGTATATTCTCCATGCTCAAATGTGTCAGTATAAAATTTTTATAGCGGTCGGCCCATCGGTATCGAAGTTGATGCGCTGCAGCGCCACCTAGCAGTGAGTAACATCTAAATGAAGTCAGAGTATATTCTCCATGCTCAAATATGTCAGTAGAAAATTTTTATAGCGGTCGGCCCAGCGGTATCGAAGTTGATGCGCTGCAGCGCCACCTAGGAGTGAGTAACATCTAAATGAAGTCAGAGTATATTCTCCATGCTCAAATGTGTCAGTATAAAATTTTTATAGCGGTCGGCGCAGCGGTATCGAAGTTGATGCGCTGCAGCGCCACCTAGCAGTGAGTAACATCTAAATGAAGTCAGAGTATATTCTCCATGCTCAAATGTGTCAGTATAAAATTTTTATAGCGGTCGGCCCAGCGGTATCGAAGTTGATGCGCTGCAGCGCCACCTAGCAGTGAGTAACATCTAAATGAAGTCAGAGTATATTCTCCATGCTCAAATGTGTCAGTATAAAATTTTTATAGCGGTCGGCCCAGCGGTATCGAAGTTGATGCGCTGCAGCGCCACCTAGTGGTGATTAAGATCAAAAGTAACAGAGAATATATTCTCCTCTCTCAAATGTGCAATTATAAAAAATTGTATGCCGATCGGTCCAACGGCATAGAAGTTTATGCGCTGCAGCGCCGTCTAGCGTCGAGTTTAAGCGGAACGGCTAATCTAAAACTATCGTACGTCCTCAAATGTCCATGCGTACTAATTTTCATCAAAAACGGTATTTTCACAGCAAGCGGTCCAACGGAATAGAACCCGACGCTCTTCAGCGCCACCTTGCGGCAATTTATGGCAAAATGGACTGCGTAAAAATATTCTCCGTGTTTAAATATCCCTAGGTACGAATTTTCGTCAAGATAGATCGAACGGTTTTGTCACAGCGAGCGGTTGAACAGAATTCGACGCTCTGCAGCGCCGCCTAGAGGAAAATGGATAGTGTGAAAATATTCTCCGTGTTCCAATATCCAAGCGCACAAATTTTCGTCAAAATCGCTTGAACGGTATTTTCGTAGCACGCAGTTGAACGGAATAGAAATCGACGCTCTGCAGCGCCGCCTAGAGGAAAATGGATAGTGTGAAAATATTCTCCGTGTTCCAATATCCAAGCGCACAAATTTTCGTCAAAATCCCTTGAACGGTATTTTCGTAGCACGCAGTTGAACGGAATAGAAATCTTCGTTCTGCAGCGCCACCTAGCGTCAAGTTACAGAAAAACGGATAGCGCAAAAGCGTTCTCCGTGCGCAAATATCCGTTCGTACCAATTTTCATCGGAATCTGTTGAACGGTATTTTCACAGCAAGCGGTCCGAAGGAATAGAACCCGACGCTCTTCAGCGTCACCTTGCGGCAATTTATGGCAAAATGGACTGCGTAAAAATATTCTCCGTGTTTAAATATCCCTAGGTACGAATTTTCGTCAAGATCGATCGAACGTTTTTTTCACAGCGAGCGGTTGAACAGAATTCGACGCTCTGCAGCGCCGCCTAGAGGAAAATGGATAGTGTGAAAATATTCTCCGTGTTCCAATATCCAAGCGCACAAATTTTCGTCAAAATCGCTTGAACGGTATTTTCGTAGCACGCAGTTGAACGGAATAGAAATCGTCGTTCTGCAGCGCCACCTAGCGTCAAGTTACAGAAAAACGGATAGCGCAAAAGCGTTCTCCGTGCGCAAATATCCGTCAGTACCAATTTTCATCGGAATCTGTTGAACGGTATTTTCACAGCAAGCGGTCCGACGGAATAGAACCCGACGCTCTTCAGCGCCACCTTGCGGCAAGTTATGGCAAAATGGATTGCGTAAAAATATTCTCCGTGTTCAAATATCCCTACGTACCAATTTTCGTCAAGATAGATAGAACGGTATTCTCACAGCGAGCGGTTGAACAGAATTCGACGTTCTGCAGCGCCACCTAGCGGCGAGCTAGAGGAAAATGGATAGTGTAAAAATATTCTCCGTGTTCAAATATCCATGCGCACAAATTTTCGTCAAAATCGCTTGAACGGTATTTTCGTAGCACGCAGTTGAACGGAATAGAAGTCGACATTCTGCAGCGCAATCTAGCGTCAAGTTACAGAAAAACGGAAAGTGTAAAAGTATTGTACGTCCTCAAATATCCATGTGTACTAATTTTCACAGCAAGCGGTCCGACGGAATAGAATTCGATGCTCTTCAGCGCCACCTTGCGGCAAGTTATGGCAAAATGGATTGCTTAAAAATATTCTCCGTGTTCAAATATCCCTTCGTACCAATTTTTGTCGAGATAGATAGAACGGTATTCTCAGAGCGAGCGGTTGAACAGAATTCGACTTTCTGCAGCGCCACCTAGCGGCGAGCTAGAGGAAAATGGATAGTGTAAAAATATTCTCCGTGTTCAAATATCCATGCGCACATATTTTCGTCAAAATGCCTTCAACGGTATTTTCATAGCACGCAGTTAAACTAAGGTGACCAAACGTCCCCATTTTCTGGGGACAGTCTCCATTTTCAGGACGTTTTTCAAATTGTCCCCAGAATGTAAAAATGGAACTGGGGACAATTTTTTAATTATTGCATTGTTTTTCAATTAAATTGCTGTTAATTATTGCATTAATTGTAAATGTCCCCAGTTTTGTTGCCAGAATCGGGGACATGTCCCCGATTCTGACTACAAAAATCTGGTCACCTTAAGTTAAACAGAATAGAAGTCGACATTCTGCAGCGCAATCTAGCATCAAGTTACAGAAAAACGGAAAGTGTAAAAGTATTGTACGTCCTCAAATATCCATGTGTACTAATTTTCACAGCAAGCGGTCCGACGGAATAGAATTCGATGCTCTTCAGCGCCACCTTGCGGCAAGTTCTGGCAAAATGGATTGTGTAAAAAAATTCTCCGTGTTCAAATATCCCCACGTACCAATTTTCGTCAAGCTAGATCGAACGGTTTTTTCATAGCGAGCGGTTGAACAGAATTCGACGTCCTGCAGCACCATCTAGCGGCGAGCTAGAGGAAAATGTATAGCATAAAAATCTTCTCCTTGACGAAAGACTTGAGTATACCAAATTTCATGGTGTTCGGTCAATAACCTCCTTAACCATTTCGAACTTTTTTCTGTTTCTAAACTTTCGAAATGAAAAATAATCAAATAATATCCATTGTAAATGTTTTTGGATGGCGTAATAAATAACTAGCCTCCTTGAGAAATTTTGTGCCATACAAAATTTATATTCTTCACTCCCTTATCACAGACATGTATGCATATATGTGAGTTGCAGTAGTCGTAACCCCCCCCATGAAAAATTTATGGATACGCCACTGATGTTTGGCAACAGTTTGCCAGCACATTTGAAGCAAAAATTGTTTCGTCAAAATGACCGCCGGGATTGTACGTAACTACTAATGAGAATATTGAAGATTTTGTAATTTTTTGAATTGATCTTACGCTTATCACTGAATCAATCATTCACTCATAACGATTCCGGACAACCACTAGAAGATAAAACTTACTGCCATTACTCTTTAGAGAAAAAAAAAAGCGAAAGAACATCTGCACAGTTTGTGCTATCCGCTTCAAGTATATCAAAATTACGTATAAAAATGTAGAAAGAAGTCTGCGCTACTTTAAAAATCTCAAAATCTACCCATTTCCCTATTTTAAAGTTTTTTTTCGTTTTTTTCAGCACCATTTTATTTCCGAAAGTAAATTTAAAAAAAAAAAAAAAAAAAAAAAAGGTGTATTGTTTGCTCGACAACGCGCTGTTTCGAGTGAAGCTGTTTCGAGTGACAATGACATCATACTCCAATCATGGTTTACAGGCTTTGAAGAGAAAACTGAGATTCCAATTCGTTTAAAATTGTTTTTCCAGATAACGTCGTTTAACTTTTTTCGACAGATTTCGGTTTGCATTTAACCCCTCTTGTATTGATGCTTCAAGCAGACGATCATTTTTAATGAAAAAAAAGTTAAACGACGTTATCTGGAAAAACGACTCCTAAGTGTTTTAACCCTTCAAATTCTGGATTTCCTATCATTATGAAGCAGAATTCGTATTGTGTTGGATTGTTCACCCACTAATAAGGAAATTGAGGTCGGTTTAGCCGGTGCTGAAACAGGTTAGCTTTACCCCACTGATTCTTCTCCGACGCGCTGGTCTGGGTTCCGATCACTGCTTCCTCTAGTGGGATCGCGGGTAGAGGTTACCGTAAAAAGGAAATAATTTCAACAGACAAAACCCTTTAGAAGATTAAAAATCAAAATATCATCTACACTGCTTTTACGATCTTCTTGTACTTTTTCATAAATATGTAGAAAGAAATCTGCACTACATTTAAAGAATAAAAATCTACTCGTTCCCTAATTTTAGAGAGATTTTTCGGTACTTTCCGATCCATTTTATTTCCGAGAGTAATAAAGTGTGTCGTTTGAGTGACATAAGTCACTGTCATCAGGCTTTGAAGGGACAATTGCAATCCCAAATCGTCTGAAATAGTTTTCCTAGATTACACAGTATTATTTTATTTCAGTTATTTTACAGCCTTTATTTACCCTCCTTTCTTCTTTTCAGGAATCTCGTGAAGCTACATTCAGGCTGCTCCGTGCCGCGATGATGTCACCAAGCTAAGCCACGGTCTCCGCCAAGAGATCGCTGAATTTTCTAGAAGAGAACAAAATATCAGCGTAGGAGAGAGAACTGTCAGCTGAGAAAGGATGGCCGTTACATTACGGCTCAATTAAATGCAATACGAAAAGTGAGTCTTTAGAAGGTTGCTAATACAAAATTATTAAATAATTAAACATTACACATATCAACACTTAAACCATATTTATTTTAAAACTTCTACGAATTTATGTTACACACTGAAACGATAAAGAATTAAGCATGCCACATTTGGTCGGTCGCTGGAGCTAAGCCATCCTACATGCACACCAACTGCGAGTGCAAGCGTAATCCTCTTCCTTCAGCGCGAGCCAGGTGCCAAAGTATTTTCCTGCGCGGTTGACAGTTATCGCCTTCCGCGCCGTAACGCGCTAGTTTCCGGATGCAGGAGATTACTGCGGGTCAGACCCCAACAGAACATCTGTTGTTTATTGCCTTATACTTGAAGCCAAAATGTGCCAAATACTGCTGTTATTATACGACTAGAAGTCAGTTGTGAAGCAATTACAACCAGCGCTCTTCTGAAATCGTGAAAAAACTTTCCCATTCCAAAGATTTCGTTTTCTGTACATAGATATTCTTATGTCTACACAGACAATTTCTTTGCTTCGCTTGATTTCCGCTTATAGATACTTGATTTATTTGTGAAAAGAGAAATTAAACTGCATAATCTAGAAAAACAATTTTAAAGCCTCTATAAAAAAAAAAACTTGGCAGTTCGAGCCTCGTCAGGGGTAGATCCCCCTGAACCCCACAAATTTTTTAGTTTCATTATTGCCATATTAAAACGATATTAATTGACTTTGTCATTTTATCGCTCATCTTTTGCGTATTTTGCCTGGTAACCCTATGTTGGAATTTTAATGAATGTAACCTATTTAGGGAAAATACATGTGATGCATATTCTATAGCTTACAAAATATTGTAACAATAGATTAAAGCTGTTGTGAACTAATAGTATTTAAATGCATGTAAAATTATGTCGCATTTTTTCAATAAAGGGTGATGAGAGATAAAATGACATTCATTAATAGCGCAGTCTTATCTCTTTTCTTTTTGTAAAGGGCTGCAAGAGAGGGTGATGTAATTTAAAATTTTTTTAAAAGTGTCTGTTTTATGTAGTGTCTGAAGTATTTATTACTGAAACGTGACCCTAAAAAACAGCATTAAGTGGAAATGAGACATTTTTCAAAGTGAGAAGTTCACTGAAACGGTGAAACTTTTCACTTTTTGGATAGCGAATGCCGCTGACATAATATTTTTTGTGTCATTATATTGCAATGATCTCATGTTAGTACATATGATGCAAACTTTAAGTCAAGATTAAAATATTTTTTCTTTTCTAGATTCCACATCCCTGGAATTAATTCGAATTACACATGTGAGGAAAATTTCCGTTTCTTACTGTTCGAAGAATGGGCGGGCACGCAGCTAGTGTAATCATATAAGGTAAAAAGCTATTTTAAAATTTAAATTTATGTTCCATTACATGTATTTTTAAAATTTTTTATAACTGAATTTGTAACTTATTTTGATAGCTGATATTGTAACTAAGCTATTGTAATCATGGGCGTAGCCAGAAATTTTTCATAGGGAGGGTTACGGCTACTACAACTCATATATATGTACACGTGTGTTTGATAATGTAACAAAGAATATACATTTTGTATGCCAAAAAATTCATCATGAGGGTTATGACACCCCCCCCAAAAAACCCTAATGAATCAATTTATAACTGGTTTTGATAGCCGACACTCTAACTATGCTAATGTAATCATAAAACGTGCAAATTTATTAGGCAATTTGGAGTGTTTAGGCTGATTTTATTTTTTACCAACTATGCGAAAAATTCGAGCTGGGAATCGAACCCACGACTGAAGCATTCCTGGGTTAGAGGCTCAATGCGGCGTGGGTTCGAGGCATGCATTGAGTCGTGTGTTCGAGACTCAATGCGGCAGTCCAAAAATTCCAGAGCTAGGAATCGAACCCATGTATGCCGCATAACGTGCGGGTGCTTTACGACTGAGCTACTCTGGGACGATTCCCAGATGAAATTTCTCGCATTAGAACCGTTGACATTTATCATCTTCCTCTGCAAACCACAGATGGAACAGATGAAACAATTAATTCGTGACAACTCCGTTACGCTGCGGAATTTATACATATTTTAGAAAGTGTTTCTATCAACCTTTCAAGTTATTAGGCAATATCGAGTGTTTAGGCTGATTTTATTTTTTACCATCTATGCGAAAAATTCCACAACTGGGAATCGAACACACGACTGCCACATTCGTGGGTTAGTGGCTCAATGCGGCCTGGGTTCGAGGCATGCATTGAGTCGTGGGTTCGAGGCTCAATGCGGCAGTCTAAAAATTCCAGAGCTGATGCAAAATCGTTTAAAAGCAAAAAGTTTCCATGCGTTTCCAGAAAAGATTTAATCCAAAACAAAAGGCACACATGGGATCAAAGTATCATCACTTAATTAATTCTTGAATGGCAGACAAACATTAAAATTTAATGTACAATGTAAACAGTTTTACCATATTAAATGTTATTCATTTTTAGAAGAACGCATGAACATTGTTGAGTTTTTTTTTTTTTTTTTTTTTTTTTCCACTGGAATTTAGATTTTGATGAGTGATGTGTGGATGTAATTTTTGTCCTTAGCCGTACCCCCATTAAAATTTAATGTACAATGTAAACAGTTTTACCATATTAAATGTTATTAATTTTTAGAAGAACGCATGAACATTGTTGTTGTTTTTTTTTTTTTGTTTTTTTTTTTTCCACTGGAATTTAAATTTTGATGAGTGATGTGTGGATGTATTTTTTGTCCTTAGCCGTCCTCAACCTTTCAAGTTATTAGGCAATATCGAGTGTTTAGGCTGATTTTATTTTTTACCATCTATGCGAAAAATTCCACAGCTGGGAATCGAACACACGACTGCCACATTCGTGGGTTAGTGGCTCATTGCGGCCTGGGTTCGATGCATGCATTGAGTCGTGGGTTCGAGGCTCAATGCGGCAGTCTAAAAATTCCAGAGCTGATGCAAAATCGTTTAAAAGCAAAAAGTTTCCAGAAGAGATTTAATCCAAAAGAAAAGGCACACACGGGATCAAAGTATCATCACTTAATTAATTCTTGAATGGCAGACAAACATTAAAATTTAATGTACAATGTAAAACAGTTTTACCATATTAAATGTTATTCATTTTTAGAAGAACGCATGAACATTGTTGAGTTTTTTTTTTTTTTTTCCACTGGAATTTAAATTTTCATGAGTGATGTGTGGATGTATTTTTTGTCCTTAGCCGTCCTCAACCTTTCAAGTTATTAGGCAATATCGAGTGTTTAGGCTGATTTTATTTTTTACCATCTATGCGAAAAATTCCACAGCTGGGAATCGAACACACGACGGCCACATTCGTGGGTTAGTGGCTCAATGCGGCCTGGGTTTGAGGCATGCATTGAGTCGTGGGTTCGAGGCTCAATGCGGCAGTCTAAAAATTCCAGAGCTGATGCAAAATCGTTTAAAAGCAAAAAGTTTCCACGCGTTTCCAGAAGAGATTTAATCCAAAACAAAAGGCACACACGGGATCAAAGTATCATCACTTAATTAATTCTTGAATGGCAGACAAACATTAAAATTTAATGTACAATGTAAACAGTTTTACCATATTAAATGTTATTCATTTTTAGCAGAACGCATGAACATTGTTTTTTTTTTTTTTTTTTTTTTTAATTTAGATTTTGATGAGTGATGTGTGGATGTATTTTTTGTCCTTAGCCGTACCCCCATTAAAATTTAATGTACATTAAAATTTAATGTGCAATGTAAACAGTTTTATCATATTAAATGTTATTCATTTTTGGAAGAACGCATGAACATTGTTGAGTTTTTTTTTTTTTTTTTTTTTTTTTTTTTTTTTTTTTTTTCCACTGGAATTTAAATTTTGATGTGTGATGTGTGGGTGTATTTTTTGTCCTTAGCCGTACCCCCCCCCCCCCCCCCCGCCCCCCCCCCCAACCCCCCCCCTGCCTCACTCGGCAGAAGGCAGATTCGAACGCAAGACTGCCAGTTCTCGAGCCGCATGCTCTACCGACTGTACAAGCGTGAATCAACAGAAAATCGTTCATATTCGAAGTGTACTCTTTGAAATGGAGACTAAGAAAATTTTATCGCAGACTGGTTAGCACTGCTTTTAATGAATTTTAGTTAATTTTTTTCCTTAAGCCAATTTAATAAAAAGTAAATGAAAAAAGAATGTGCGAGTGTTTTTTCTGCGCTTGGGGATGGTGGGAGACGAAACGAAGGTAACTACTGGGATGCTCGAGTTATTTTATTTTATTTCTCGGAGTTTGCAAGGCATCGATGCTCACTCTACTGACTGTGAATGGTGCCATTAATTTAAATTGTCAAAATGAATGAATTTCACATTTCCGAGGAGATGAGTGATTGATATGTATGAACGTTGTCGAGTTTCTGATGATTGTTTTCCCTGTATTAATAGGTTTTGGTTTAGTATACCCATGGCAAGGGTAAATTTTAATCTTTTGTGTTTTAAAGAATTATTCTAATAATCAAAGTAATAATCACGGGATCCAGGGGGGGGCACATGCCTGGGTATGGGAGCCCCCCCCCCCCCCCTTATGCCATGCCTCTGCGAACATCCCCCACTTCCGACTTGTTTTTTTTTCCCTCCGGAGGACGGTGGTTTTCACGAGTGGCATGTGAACGCTTGCTTTTAGAATTACCTGACATTAGTGCGCCGGTGTTTTTTCTGCGCTTGGGGATTGTGCGAGACGAAAGGAAGGTAACTATACTCGTATGTTCGCGTTATTTTATTTCTCGGAGTTTGCAAGGCAGCGAAGCTCACTCTGCTGACTGTCAATGGTTCCGTGAATTTAAATTGTCGAGATGAATGAATTTCGCATTTCTGAGGGGATGAGTGATCAACACGTATGAACGTTGTCGAGTTTCTGATGATTGTTTTCCCTTTGGTTTAGTATACCCATGGCAAGGGTAAATTTTAATCTTTTGTGTTTTAACGAATTATTCTAATAATCAAAGTAGGCAGCAGCAGGGGATCCAGGGGGGGGCACATGCCTGGGTATTGGAGCCCCCCCCCTTATGCCATGCCTCTGCGAACATCCCCCACTTCCGACTTGTTTTTTTTTCCCTCCGGAGGACGGTGGTTTTCACGAGTGGCATGTGAACGCTTGCTTTTAGAATTGCCTGACATTAGTGCGCCGGTGTTTTTTCTGCGCTTGGGGATTGTGCGAGACGAAAGGAAGGTAACTATACTCGTATGTTCGCGTTATTTTATTTCTCGGAGTTTGCAAGGCAGCGAAGCTCACTCTGCTGACTGTGAACGGTTCCGTGAATTTAAATTGTCGAGATGAATGAATTTCGCATTTCTGAGGGGATGAGTGATCGACACGTATTAACGTTGTCGAGTTTCTGATGATTGTTTTCCCTTTGGTTTAGTATACCCATGGCAAGGGTAAATTTTAATCTTTTGTGTTTTAACGAATTATTCTAATAATCAAAGTAGGCAGCAGCAGGGGATCCAGGGGGGGGCACATGCCTGGGTATTGGAGCCCCCCCCCTTATGCCATGCCTCTGCAAACATCCCCCACTTCCGACTTGTTTTTTTTTTCCCTCCGGAGGACGGTGGTTTTCACGAGTGGCATGTGAACGCTTGCTTTTAGAATTGCCTGACATTAGTGCGCCGGTGTTTTTTCTGCGCTTGGGGATGGTGCGAGACGAAAGGAAGGTAACTATACTCGTATGTTTGCGTTATTTTATTTCTCGGAGTTTGCAAGGCAGCGAAGCTCACTCTGCTGACTGTGAACGGTTCCGTGAATTTAAATTGTCGAGATGAATGAATTTCGCATTTCTGAGGGGATGAGTGATCGACACGTATGAACGTTGTCGAGTTTCTGATGATTGTTTTCCCTTTGGTTTAGTATACCCATGGCAAGGGTAAATTTTAATCTTTTGTGTTTTAACGAATTATTCTAATAATCAAATTAGGCAGCAGCAGGGGATCCAGGGGGGGGCACATGCCTGGGTATGGGAGCCCCCCCCTTACGCCATGCCACTGCGAACATCCCCCACTTCCGACTTGTTTTTTTTTTTCCCTCCGGAGGACGGTGGTTTTGACGAGTGGCATGTGAACGCTTGCTTTTAGAATTGCCTGACATTAGTGCGCCGGTGTTTTTTCTGCGCTTGGGGATGGTGCGAGACGAAAGGAAGGTAACTATACTCGTATGTTCGCGTTATTTTATTTCTCGGAGTTTGCAAGGCAGCGAAGCTCACTCTGCTGACTGTCAATGGTTCGGTGAATTTAAATTGTCGAGATGAATGAATTTCGCATTTCTGAGGGGATGAGTGATCGACACGTATGAACGTTGTCGAGTTTCTGATGATTGTTTTCCCTTTGGTTTAGTATACCCATGGCAAGGGTAAATTTTAATCTTTTGTGTTTAAACGAATTATTCTAGTAATCAAAGTGTGGGGGGAGCAAGCAAATATCTTTGGAAGGTATCTTGAGCTTTCGAAGGTTTTCTTTGAATAATATTTCCTTCTTTTCAATAACATTCATACTACATTTCATTATCTGCCCCGTATGCGAGAATAATTTGTATTTGTTCGTGCCATGAGTTTTGGAAGGTTTTCTTCCAGAGACATTTGCCATTTTAAAACTGTGTTTATATTGTATATTAAATTTTAATGTATGCCATCTAAGAATGCATTGTGTGATAATTCAGAAATCATTACGTGATAATGTTTTGTTTCGGTGAGTGAGTTGCGTTTTGGAAGGTTTTCTTCGAATAACATTTAATATGGCAAGCTGTTCAAATTGTATACTAAAGTTTAATGTTTGTGCGCTTCGAAACCGACAGTTCGATTGCCGCTGCAGGCCGTTCAAGAGGGTGGGAGAATTGGGGGTGGGCGAGGAAATATCTTTGGAAGGTTTTCTTCCAGAGACATTTGCCATTTTAAAACTGTGTTTAAATTGTATATTAGCCATCCTCTTGAGCTTTCGAAGGTTTTCTTTGAATAATATTTCCTTCTTTTCAATAACATTCATACTACATTTCATTATCTGCCCCGTATGCGAGAATAATTTGTATTTGTTCGTGCCATGAGTTTTGGAAGGTTTTCTTCCAGAGACATTTGCCATTTTAAAACTGTGTTTATATTGTATATTAAATTTTAATGTATGCCATCTAAGAATGCATTGTGTGATAATTCAGAAATCATTACGTGATAATGTTTTGTTTCGGTGAGTGAGTTGCGTTTTGGAAGGTTTTCTTCGAATAACATTTAATATGGCAAGCTGTTCAAATTGTATACTAAAGTTTAATGTTTGTGCGCTTCGAAACCGACAGTTCGATTGCCGCTGCAGGCCGTTCAAGAGGGTGGGAGAATTGGGGGTGGGCGAGGAAATATCTTTGGAAGGTTTTCTTCCAGAGACATTTGCCATTTTAAAACTGTGTTTAAATTGTATATTAGCCATCCTCTTGAGCTTTCGAAGGTTTTCTTTGAATAATATTTCCTTCTTTTCAATAACATTCATACTACATTTCATTATCTGCCCCGTATGCGAGAATAATTTGTATTTGTTCGTGCCATGAGTTTTGGAAGGTTTTCTTCCAGAGACATTTGCCATTTTAAAACTGTGTTTATATTGTATATTAAATTTTAATGTATGCCATCTAAGAATGCATTGTGTGATAATTCAGAAATCATTACGTGATAATGTTTTGTTTCGGTGAGTGAGTTGCGTTTTGGAAGGTTTTCTTCGAATAACATTTAATATGGCAAGCTGTTCAAATTGTATACTAAAGTTTAATGTTTGTGCGCTTCGAAACCGACAGTTCGATTGCCGCTGCAGGCCGTTCAAGAGGGTGGGAGAATTGGGGGTGGGCGAGGAAATATCTTTGGAAGGTTTTCTTCCAGAGACATTTGCCATTTTAAAACTGTGTTTAAATTGTATATTAGCCATCCTCTTGAGCTTTCGAAGGTTTTCTTTGAATAATATTTCCTTCTTTTCAATAACATTCATACTACATTTCATTATCTGCCCCGTATGCGAGAATAATTTGTATTTGTTCGTGCCATGAGTTTTGGAAGGTTTTCTTCCAGAGACATTTGCCATTTTAAAACTGTGTTTATATTGTATATTAAATTTTAATGTATGCCATCTAAGAATGCATTGTGTGATAATTCAGAAATCATTACGTGATAATGTTTTGTTTCGGTGAGTGAGTTGCGTTTTGGAAGGTTTTCTTCGAATAACATTTAATATGGCAAGCTGTTCAAATTGTATACTAAAGTTTAATGTTTGTGCGCTTCGAAACCGACAGTTCGATTGCCGCTGCAGGCCGTTCAAGAGGGTGGGAGAATTGGGGGTGGGCGAGGAAATATCTTTGGAAGGTTTTCTTCCAGAGACATTTGCCATTTTAAAACTGTGTTTAAATTGTATATTAGCCATCCTCTTGAGCTTTCGAAGGTTTTCTTTGAATAATATTTCCTTCTTTTCAATAACATTCATACTACATTTCATTATCTGCCCCGTATGCGAGAATAATTTGTATTTGTTCGTGCCATGAGTTTTGGAAGGTTTTCTTCCAGAGACATTTGCCATTTTAAAACTGTGTTTATATTGTATATTAAATTTTAATGTATGCCATCTAAGAATGCATTGTGTGATAATTCAGAAATCATTACGTGATAATGTTTTGTTTCGGTGAGTGAGTTGCGTTTTGGAAGGTTTTCTTCGAATAACATTTAATATGGCAAGCTGTTCAAATTGTATACTAAGTTTAATGTTTGTGCGCTTCGAAACCGACAGTTCGATTGCCGCTGCAGGCCGTTCAAGAGGGTGGGAGAATTGGGGGTGGGCGAGGAAATATCTTTGGAAGGTTTTCTTCCAGAGACATTTGCCATTTTAAAAACTGTGTTTAAATTGTATATTAGCCATCCTCTTGAGCTTTCGAAGGTTTTCTTTGAATAATATTTCCTTCTTTTCAATAACATTCATACTACATTTCATTATCTGCCCCGTATGCGAGAATAATTTGTATTTGTTCGTGCCATGAGTTTTGGAAGGTTTTCTTCCAGAGACATTTGCCATTTTAAAACTGTGTTTATATTGTATATTAAATTTTAATGTATGCCATCTAAGAATGCATTGTGTGATAATTCAGAAATCATTACGTGATAATGTTTTGTTTCGGTGAGTGAGTTGCGTTTTGGAAGGTTTTCTTCGAATAACATTTAATATGGCAAGCTGTTCAAATTGTATACTAAAGTTTAATGTTTGTGCGCTTCGAAACCGACAGTTCGATTGCCGCTGCAGGCCGTTCAAGAGGGTGGGAGAATTGGGGGTGGGCGAGGAAATATCTTTGGAAGGTTTTCTTCCAGAGACATTTGCCATTTTAAAACTGTGTTTAAATTGTATATTAGCCATCCTCTTGAGCTTTCGAAGGTTTTCTTTGAATAATATTTCCTTCTTTTCAATAACATTCATACTACATTTCATTATCTGCCCGTATGCGAGAATAATTTGTATTTGTTCGTGCCATGAGTTTTGGAAGGTTTTCTTCCAGAGACATTTGCCATTTTAAAACTGTGTTTATATTGTATATTAAATTTTAATGTATGCCATCTAAGAATGCATTGTGTGATAATTCAGAAATCATTACGTGAGAATGTTTTGATTCGGTGAGTGAGTTGTGTTTTGGAAGGTTTTCTTCGAATAACATTTAATATGGCAAGCTGTTCAAATTGTATACTAAAGTTTAATGTTTGTGCGCTTCGAAACAGACAGTTCGATTGCCGCTGCAGGCCGTTCAAGAGGGTGGGAGAATTGTGGGTGGGCGAGGAAATATCTTTGGAAGGTTTCCTTCCACAGATATTTGCTGTTTTAAAAATGTGTTTAAATTGTATATTAGCCTTCCTCTTGAGCTTTCGAAGGTTTTCTTTGAATAATATTTCCTTCTTTTCAATAACATTCATACTACATTTCATTATCTGCCCCGTATGCGAGAATAATTTGTATTTGTTCGTGCCATGAGTTTTGGAAGGTTTTCTTCCAGAGACATTTGCCATTTTAAAACTGTGTTTATATTGTATATTAAATTTTAATGTATGCCATCTAAGAATGCATTGTGTGATAATTCAGAAATCATTACGTGATAATGTTTTGATTCGGTGAGTGAGTTGTGTTTTGGAAGGTTTTCTTCGAATAACATTTAATATGGCAAGCTGTTCAAATTGTATACTAAGTTTAATGTTTGTGCGCTTCGAAACCGACAGTTCGATTGCCGCTGCAGGCCGTTCAAGAGGGTGGGAGAATTGGGGATGGGCGAGGAAATATCTTTGGAAGGTTTTCTTCCAAAGATATTTGCTGTTTTAAAACTGTGTTTAAATTGTATGTTAGCCATCCTCTTGAGCTTTCGAAGGTTTTCTTTGAATAATATTTCCTTCTTTTCAATAACATTCATACTACATTTCATTATCTGCCCCGTATGCGAGAATAATTTGTATTTGTTCGTGCCATGAGTTTTGGAAGGTTTTCTTCCAGAGACATTTGCCATTTTAAAACTGTGTTTATATTGTATATTAAATTTTAATGTATGCCATCTAAGAATGCATTGTGTGATAATTCAGAAATCATTACGTGATAATGTTTTGATTCGGTGAGTGAGTTGTGTTTTGGAAGGTTTTCTTCGAATAACATTTAATATGGCAAGCTGTTCAAATTGTATACTAAGTTTAATGTTTGTGCGCTTCGAAACCGACAGTTCGATTGCCGCTGCAGGCCGTTCAAGAGGGTGGGAGAATTGTGGGTGGGCGAGGAAATATCTTTGGAAGGTTTCCTTCCACAGATATTTGCTGTTTTAAAAATGTGTTTAAATTGTATATTAGCCTTCCTCTTGAGCTTTCGAAGGTTTTCTTTGAATAATATTTCCTTCTTTTCAATAACATTCATACTACATTTCATTATCTGCCCCGTATGCGAGAATAATTTGTATTTGTTCGTGCCATGAGTTTTGGTAGGTTTTCTTCCAGAGACATTTGCCATTTTAAAACTGTGTTTATATTGTATATTAAATTTTAATGTATGCCATCTAAGAATGCATTGTGTGATAATTCAGAAATCATTACGTGATAATGTTTTGATTCGGTGAGTGAGTTGTGTTTTGGAAGGTTTTCTTCGAATAACATTTAATATGGCAAGCTGTTCAAATTGTATACTAAGTTTAATGTTTGTGCGCTTCGAAACCGACAGTTCGATTGCCGCTGCAGGCCGTTCAAGAGGGTGGGAGAATTGGGGATGGGCGAGGAAATATCTTTGGAAGGTTTTCTTCCAAAGATATTTGCTGTTTTAAAACTGTGTTTAAATTGTATGTTAGCCATCCTCTTGAGCTTTCGAAGGTTTTCTTTGAATAATATTTCCTTCTTTTCAATAACATTCATACTACATTTCATTATCTGCCCCGTATGCGAGAATAATTTGTATTTGTTC
>JAWZYV010007657.1:32500-36713 GCA_038373885.1 Cheiracanthium punctorium
ATTTGCGCGCCTGCTGCCTTCCTTGGATGTGGTAGCCGTTTCTCAGGCTCCCTCTCCGGAATCGAACCCTGATTCCCCGTTACCCGTTACGACCATGGTAGGCGCGTAACCTACCATCGAAAGTTGATAAGGCAGACACTTGAAAGATACGTCGCCGGGACGGGCCCGTGCGATCAGCCCAAAGTTATACAGAGTCACCACAGTTTACGGACCGAAGTCCGATTGGTTTTGGTCTAATAAAAGCGCTCGTCCCCGAAGGTCGGAGCTCTGCTGCATGTATTAGCTCTAGAATTGCCACAGTTATCCAAGTAGTAAGGTACGATCCAAGGAACCATAACTGATTTAATGAGCCATTCGCGGTTTCGCCTTAATACGGCATGTACTTAGACATGCATGGCTTAATCTTTGAGACAAGCATATGACTACTGGCAGGATCAACCAGGTATCTTCTCCGTCAAAGAGAAGGTTCGAATCGCAGCCGACTCGAATCCCGAACTCGTGGCGCGCCTCTCCGAAGGGAGAGGCGCGGACCCCGCAGCGACGGCGGGATCCACGTTTTATCACCACGTGCGAGAGATTCTCGTCATCGCGTTCGGTAGCAGTTCGAAACTCACGACGTCCCCGCCGGCATCAGCGCCGGGAGGTTTGCGTACGTGGGCGTCGAGCGGTTTGTGCGTCGGACGCAGGGGCAGAAAACCCTTCATCTCAACACGCTCCTCCTTCAGAGACTGCGGCACTCAGTCCGAGACTCTGGAAGATTCGCCGTGGAAGACTGAGATTGCGGGGCAGGCAGGAGTGGAGCGCCAGTCGGGCGCCGGACACTCAAAGTCTTTTCAATTCGAGACAGAAAGTCTCGATCGACTTGTCGACGACTTGCAATTCCCATACGGTGACCGTTAGTTGAAACTGCAAGCCGTATGAGAAAACAATCGGAAAAGAGGCCGAAACCCCAATCCTCTTGTCTTCTCACAGACACCACCTGCTCCACATGTAACGCGAAAGTGCTGCATCAACAAAAAATGGCCGCCGGAAACGACGTCGACTTCCGCCGATACTTCCGGTGCCAAATATGTCCACGATGCGCAAAATCGTAATCCTCGAAAATCATATGCTGTTTGACCGGAGTTTTCCGCATTAATTTCGAGGTATCGTGGTCTCGCACTTTTGTCCTTCCAAAATTTTTTCTTCGTACTACTATATTTGAACTTTGATAAAATAAACTCGCTTAAATTTTTTTTCACACGTTTTGGTGTTTAGAGGCTCTCGACGCCCTTCCCTACACTTAAAAGGCATCGTCCGAAAAGTTTCGCGATTATCCGGCAAAGTTTTTTTTTTTCGTAACTTTGAAACTTTTTACAGCGTCATAGGATTAAAACCTGCCTTCTGAACACGAACGCAATCCATCGGAGCACGCTAACACACAGAAATTTACGCAAAATTTTTTCGCACGTTCTGGTGTTCAGAGGTTCATGAAGCTCTTCCCCACACTTAAACGGCATCGTCCGAAAAGTTTCGCGATTATCCGGCAATGTTTTTTTTTCGGGACTTTGAAATTTTTTGCCGAAATGCCATCGGAACACGCGAACACAAAATTTCTCTTTTTTTCGGAACTTTGAAACTTTTTCAAGCGTCATAGGATTAAAACCTGCCTTCTAAACACGAATGCAAGCAATCGGAGCACGCTAACACGCAGAAATTCACTTAAAATTTTTTCGCACGTTCTGGTGTTGAGAGGCTCTTAAAGCCCTTCCCCACACTTATAAGACATCGTTCGAAAAGTTTCGCGGTTATCCGGCAATTTTTTTTTTTTTCGGAACTTTGAAACTTTTTCCAGCGTCATAGGATTTTAAAACTTGCCCTCTGAACACGAACAGAAGCCATCGGAACACGCGAACACACAGAAATTCTCTTGGAAATTCTTTTGCGCGTTCTGGTGTTCAAAGGCTCTTAAAGCCCTTCCCTACACTCTAAAAGGGGCAGAGTAAGGTTTAGAGATCCGCCGCTATGAATTTTCATGACGATCCGCTGCATAGTCCTGAAGTTGATGCGCTGCAGCGCCACCTAGTAGTGAGTAACACCTAAATGAAGTCAGAGTATATTCTCCATGCTCAAATGTGTCAGTATAAAATTTTTATAGCGGTCGGCCCAGCGGTATCGAAGTTGATGCGCTGCAGCGCCACCTAGCAGTGAGTAACATCTAAATGAAGTCAGAGTATATTCTCCATGCTCAAATGTGTCAGTATAAAATTTTTATAGCGGTCGGCCCAGCGGTATCGAAGTTGATGCGCTGCAGCGCCACCTAGTAGTGAGTAACACCTAAATGAAGTCAGAGTATATTCTCCATGCTCAAATGTGTCAGTATAAAATTTTTATAGCGGTCGGCCCATCGGTATCGAAGTTGATGCGCTGCAGCGCCACCTAGCAGTGAGTAACATCTAAATGAAGTCAGAGTATATTCTCCATGCTCAAATATGTCAGTAGAAAATTTTTATAGCGGTCGGCCCAGCGGTATCGAAGTTGATGCGCTGCAGCGCCACCTAGGAGTGAGTAACATCTAAATGAAGTCAGAGTATATTCTCCATGCTCAAATGTGTCAGTATAAAATTTTTATAGCGGTCGGCGCAGCGGTATCGAAGTTGATGCGCTGCAGCGCCACCTAGCAGTGAGTAACATCTAAATGAAGTCAGAGTATATTCTCCATGCTCAAATGTGTCAGTATAAAATTTTTATAGCGGTCGGCCCAGCGGTATCGAAGTTGATGCGCTGCAGCGCCACCTAGCAGTGAGTAACATCTAAATGAAGTCAGAGTATATTCTCCATGCTCAAATGTGTCAGTATAAAATTTTTATAGCGGTCGGCCCAGCGGTATCGAAGTTGATGCGCTGCAGCGCCACCTAGTGGTGATTAAGATCAAAAGTAACAGAGAATATATTCTCCTCTCTCAAATGTGCAATTATAAAAAATTGTATGCCGATCGGTCCAACGGCATAGAAGTTTATGCGCTGCAGCGCCGTCTAGCGTCGAGTTTAAGCGGAACGGCTAATCTAAAACTATCGTACGTCCTCAAATGTCCATGCGTACTAATTTTCATCAAAAACGGTATTTTCACAGCAAGCGGTCCAACGGAATAGAACCCGACGCTCTTCAGCGCCACCTTGCGGCAATTTATGGCAAAATGGACTGCGTAAAAATATTCTCCGTGTTTAAATATCCCTAGGTACGAATTTTCGTCAAGATAGATCGAACGGTTTTGTCACAGCGAGCGGTTGAACAGAATTCGACGCTCTGCAGCGCCGCCTAGAGGAAAATGGATAGTGTGAAAATATTCTCCGTGTTCCAATATCCAAGCGCACAAATTTTCGTCAAAATCGCTTGAACGGTATTTTCGTAGCACGCAGTTGAACGGAATAGAAATCGACGCTCTGCAGCGCCGCCTAGAGGAAAATGGATAGTGTGAAAATATTCTCCGTGTTCCAATATCCAAGCGCACAAATTTTCGTCAAAATCCCTTGAACGGTATTTTCGTAGCACGCAGTTGAACGGAATAGAAATCTTCGTTCTGCAGCGCCACCTAGCGTCAAGTTACAGAAAAACGGATAGCGCAAAAGCGTTCTCCGTGCGCAAATATCCGTTCGTACCAATTTTCATCGGAATCTGTTGAACGGTATTTTCACAGCAAGCGGTCCGAAGGAATAGAACCCGACGCTCTTCAGCGTCACCTTGCGGCAATTTATGGCAAAATGGACTGCGTAAAAATATTCTCCGTGTTTAAATATCCCTAGGTACGAATTTTCGTCAAGATCGATCGAACGTTTTTTTCACAGCGAGCGGTTGAACAGAATTCGACGCTCTGCAGCGCCGCCTAGAGGAAAATGGATAGTGTGAAAATATTCTCCGTGTTCCAATATCCAAGCGCACAAATTTTCGTCAAAATCGCTTGAACGGTATTTTCGTAGCACGCAGTTGAACGGAATAGAAATCGTCGTTCTGCAGCGCCACCTAGCGTCAAGTTACAGAAAAACGGATAGCGCAAAAGCGTTCTCCGTGCGCAAATATCCGTCAGTACCAATTTTCATCGGAATCTGTTGAACGGTATTTTCACAGCAAGCGGTCCGACGGAATAGAACCCGACGCTCTTCAGCGCCACCTTGCGGCAAGTTATGGCAAAATGGATTGCGTAAAAATATTCTCCGTGTTCAAATATCCCTACGTA
>JAWZYV010007659.1:0-19666 GCA_038373885.1 Cheiracanthium punctorium
TTAGAAGAGGAATTTTTTTCGTGACCGTAAAAAAGAATCCGCACACAATACTCTTAAGAAAATATTCTGCAGACTGTTAAAAAAAAATATGCGACGTACGTCTCGCATTTTCTGCTACGGGGTATAGCAACATAACTATATTTAGAGATATTCATGATTTACTCAATAAAATATCCACTTGCCCATTTCAATCCGCCCTTTTCCAATGGAATTCGGTTCTTCAGATAGCCCGGTCAGGATAATGACGAGATTGGAAGGAGGCAACGCGATCCGATGCGGGTGTACACGCACATGGCCTCTCGTTTCATTGAAACATGTCACAGTCCTGTTAAAATAAATAAATAAGCTGCAATTAATTTACAGAGAGAGATAGAAATACGTTACTTGTGTTTCCAAACCTCGAACCTAGCGTGTTTGTTCCATTGTTTGTTCTACGTTCTACCTTACTGTTGCCACTGCGGCAAAGAGAAAAATAACATTCATGGGTTATTTACCAGTTATATTAGAGACAGGGGATAGCAAAAAAGGAACTCGACCGCCCCCCCCCTCCCTTCCCTTCTTCGAGGCCAGCTGCAAAAGTGCTGTCTGCCAAATTGCTTGAAACTCTGGTATTCGGCACAGGCGCAAAATTGTTTATGTGAAAACGGAAATAGCTGAAACAAGGAAATTCATTTCCATCTGCTCGTATACCACGTCCACGTGACCTCTGAGGGTGCACGTTGCGGCGTTATTGACTAGGACAGCGACGGGACAAAGCAAAGACGGACTGAAGAGGGATAGAAAAATGAAAATTTTATGTAAAAGATCCTATGTTTTACTTCCAACTAACCGCCTGCACCCACGCAGTGTCTTACCACAGAGGTGTTTAGGGGGTCATCCCCTCCTCTCTCCGGGCGTACTGAGCTCTGATTTCGGGTTTCAAAGAAAATATTTCAACGATGTTTTCAAGGAGAAAATTGCCCTGTTTATTCTAAAATTTCTGCTGTTTGTTTTTTATTTTAACTAGAGAATAGCAGCTGAAACATAAAATGTTATTCCATGCTAGGACTAATGCTATTCCATGTTATTCCATACTAACTACCAAGCACCTGAGCTCTATCTTAAGACCAACTAAAGCCAACTAAGTGAATGAATTTTATTTAAGAAAATCCTCAAAGTTCACAGCCTGTCGTATTTTTTGCAATATTCGCAGGAAAAAATGAATAGTTTATGACTTTTTCTGGAGTGGCAGAGGGATCATACCCCCCCCCTTTTTTTTATATGTTTATATGTGTCGAAGGGAAAATTTTGCTGCTCCCACCGAAAGAAAATCCTGGCTGGCCTAGTGCACCCACAAATAGCGAGAGACATGACGTCACACATAAGCGTAAAGTTTTCAAAATTATTGGGGGGGCCGGGCCCCACAACCACATATATTCACGTCAGTGGCTTAGCGAAGGGGGGGGCGGTTAGGGGGGTCATAACCACCCCCCGAGGAATTTTGCCTTACAAAATGTATATTCTTCACTTCCTTATCATACACCCGTATACATATATGTGACTTGCAAAAGTCGTAACCCTCCCCCCCTCATGAAAAATTTCTGGCTACGCCACTGATTCGGGTATATATAACTTACTCGTAGCTGCCAACTACTACGGAATATAATTAACCACTTTTTTACATGATTTGTGGCTTAAAATACAGCAAAATTTTTGTGCTGCGCGCACGAACTGGTTACTAGTTTGAAAAAAATAATTACAAAATATACTGTTTACAAAAAGTGGTTAATTATATTCCGTAGTAGTTGGCAGCTATGACTTACTATATAAGTGTAAATTATTCGAGGCGCTCGAGCTCTATGAGTCCATAGAATTCTACTCCTATGTAAGGTAAGTATCCATGTTAGTATCTTCCTACCATGTTATAAGTTAAAAATAGAAGCAAAGTAAAAAATCCAAAGGAGGAAAAAAAATTTTTTTCGATGAGATAGTGCATTTTAGACACATCTGAACTTTTCTTCATTTCATACTTTACATTACATAATCTGATTTTAATGAACCAGAGCCTGGCGAGGGTAGCTTATAGTAACATTGTGTGTTACGTGGCGTCACAATGAATACCAAATGATGATTGAAATCAAAAGAAAAATTTTTAAAAGTACAAGTAAAGGTTTTTTTTAAACGTTTGTAAATGGCGTGAATACATTTTTTTTTTATGTTAGTATAAATTAGTTTTCTGTATTGAGTGATAAATTATTGGATGGGCTCAGCCCCTAGTCACAATTTATTGAGGGGGCTCGAGCCCCACGGGCCCATATAACTCTACGCCTATGACGTCACAGGTACCCAATAAGGTTTTGACGACCATAATTACTTGCAGGAGCAGGGCCGCCACTACCAGTAATGGGGCCCAGTACTCATTTTAATGCCGGTCCCCTCTAGTGCCTGTTTTCATGTCCGCTTTCTCTCGATCTCGCATTTACATACTCAAAAATGATTTTGAGAATCTAAATGCGAGTATCTTAATGAAATTGCATATTGTATACGTGATGTTACAGTTTTTAGTATAACTTGTAACTGCATTTTTAAATTTCAATGTAAACTTACTTTATGGCTTGTATAAAATATATTTACAAATAATCTTTATACAGTAGAACTGCCGCTAGAAATGATAAGGGGAGAATGCAATGTCCTTTTGTTTCCCGGTTGCTGCAGCGTAAGATTTTTTTTGGGGGGGAAGGAGGCGCAACCCTTTAATAAACCCATTGAGGGGTAGAATAAAATTTTTTCTCAAGAAATATGTCGACAAGAATAAATTTTCAGAGTTTTTTAAATACGTTAAGATTTTTTCGATGCTTTTTCTAACAGCTTCACAGCCTTATGATCCCCCCCCCCCAAAAAAAAAACATCGGGCCCGGGGGTACTGTGGGACCAGTATCCTCCCCCCCTTAACGGCAACCTTGATTACTTTGTATAAGTTATATACGGCTGTAATTAACATCAAGACTGTACCCAGGGGGTGGCAGGGGGTCCGATCCCACCCCGAAATTAAAATTTTTGTTAAAAGAATAATGATGAAGTCTTTTTCAGAAAAAAATCGGCCTTTTTCACCGTTCGGTCCCGCTCCGATTTTTTTTTTTTTTTCTGGGTACGGCCCTGATTAACATAAAGACAATGCTACAAAAATCTGGTGCTTTAGTATGACTAATTAATTATACAATTAATAAAACTAAAAACCTGTATCGTAGCGCTTGGCAGCCCGTCCAATTAGTCCTGTTGCTGTTTCTAGCCGCCTCACACTGGAGTATTCGTATCAAAATCCTGGCCAAAAAGCGAAAATTTTAAATTTGTTTAAGAACAGCAATATATATATTCTTTTGGATAGCCTAGTGTAGGGATGCACCGAATACCATATTTTAACGAATACCGAATACTTGGTTAAAATTTATTAAACCATTATTAAACTTTGATTGCAATGATTCGTTTAATTCGTTTTTTCTTAAACAGTATTTCATAGGGTGTAAAACATCAAAAATTAAAATGATGCAAAATTTAAAATGCAAGTGCGTTTCCTTTATATATTATTGATAACTTTTTTAAATATTAGTGAAATGCTGGTCATTTTTTTACCTACATATTTTATTTAAAAAATTAGCAGTTAATTGACTTCACATATTTATGAACACTTAATGCAATGAGTTT
This sequence comes from Cheiracanthium punctorium, assembly GCA_038373885.1. Taxonomy (NCBI): domain Eukaryota; kingdom Metazoa; phylum Arthropoda; class Arachnida; order Araneae; family Cheiracanthiidae; genus Cheiracanthium; species Cheiracanthium punctorium. The sequence continues at coordinate 3,682 of JAWZYV010007659.1, forward strand.
TTTTTTCCTGGTTACTGTTTCCAAGTTTAAATCAGTAAGTAATAGCACAGGTTAATGTAATGTGTCATAAGATTTAAGAAAAACTGAAAAGCAACAAAATTCAAATTTAACATTTGAGTGTTTTCTCTTACATAAAAAATTATTTCATTAGGATATTGGTGTTTGTTTTGATTGTGGAATGCTATGTTAGGGCTATCTGCCAAGGATGGGGGTGCCTTGGTAGGTGGACTTTATAAGAGTTTCTAACGCTTATTCATATGTGATATTAGTAAGTAACAACTTGAATCAATTTAGTAATATGGTACTATACTATATCTTTCATTCATGATATAAAAAATATACATTTGTTTACCGATTGGGGAATACTTAAATTTGTTTACTATTCGGTCGAACCGAATATCGGTTTGTCTGCCGAATAGGCAGTATACCGAATAGCAACCGAATATTCGGTGCATCCCTAGCCTAGTGACTGGTGCCATCATGAGATACATGTTTTTCGACCCTAATTCAAATCCAAAGGATGCAGCACTCGGTTTAAAAGCAAGCTTCTTCATTGACGGCAAGAGATTTCAAGTGTTTTCTATTACTTCGTCGTGCATTTTTCACTGGCTCTTTAAATTAATTGACTGATTTGAAACTTAATAGAATTGCAGTAAAATATATGTATTTCAATGATATGTACCTATTAGTTTGAAAAAAATGTGATTTTATTTTTTAAAATGCTAAATTTCTTTTTCTTTTTTTTTTTTTTTAAATCCACATTCCAAAACGCTTTTGGAATGTGTGTTCGGGGCTAATTTCCACTATAATCGTAATTATTGAAGTATTGAGTGTCTGTTACAAGAAAAAAAAAAATGTTCCACCATTTTTATAAAGGCTTCTTTTTATATAGCACCATTTTTATTTTCTCGATAATTTTTTGGCAGGTGAATGCAAAAGGGATACAAACAAACGCGCTTGTATTTCTCATAAGCTAAAAATTATGCGTGTGTTTGGATAAAGGTACGTAAAATTTCATTTCTGTTCAGATTTAATATCACTGTTTTAAATTCAGTATGTTTGCTGTAATTTCTTATTTTTCTTGTGTAAATTTGCTAGTAAATTAATTTAAAATTTGCGGGTCAGAAGAAAGTTTCTACATATTCCAAAATGGCCCTTCTTTTATGAGTCCCATCTATTTACAGCTTAGTTTTCCATTTGTGTCGTAAATTGTGTCCAAAGCAAAAACTCTCCATTTTTGGTTCTGAAAGGTTGGCAACTGTGACTTCGGGTCATGGAAGTGTGAGTGTGTTAACGCTAACACCTGTTAGCTCTCTAAGTCATTTTAAAGTGCTGGCTTGAAATAAATGACTTTCTCCTCCAGCTTGGAATGAGATTTTATGGGTTTGCAAGGAGGCTTCTTTTAAACAGCGTCCTTATGTGAGCTGCTCTAGGCAAAGGCCAAGGAAAAAGAGCAGGCCTTATAGCAGTGAGACCCCTACAACTTGTTCTTCCAGAGGGGCCCAGTTGTGGTCTCTCTCAAAGAACCAAGAAGAAAGTGATGAAGAATTTGAAGAAGACGAATATCAGAGTTCAGAAGAATCGGATCGAAAAAGTGAATCTTCTGAAGTCATCACTATGAAAATTTTCAAGCGGATTGTACAAACGGTGCGGATGTTATTGAGCTTTTTGTGCTCAACTTTTTAATCTTTTTTAGTCGTGGAGGTAAAAGTTTTATCTTGCAGTGGTTACCCGGTATTGTAAGCGAATCAGTGAGGCGGTGAATCCGCGTAACAGTACAGTAGGATAGAAAACAAGTAATATTAAAAAAAATTTAAAGTCAATTCCTACTTAGGTCAACAAATAAAAATTGGCGAAATATCGCCAAATTTGTCGCCAAAATAATATCGCATTTCGCATAACTCTAAAACGTGTGCCTCCCTCAAGAATTACGCCAAAATTTGGCGATATTTCGGCAAAACTCGCCAAGGTCGACGAAAAATGGCGAGATTTTGAGCATGGACAAAACAATGACTCACTATCGCCAAATTTGGAGATATTTTGCCAAAACTCACCAAGGACGAAGACAATTGGCGATATTTTGGGCATGGACCCAATGACTGACTATCGCCAAATTGGGCGATATTTTGGCAAAACTCGCCAAGATCGATGACACATGGCGAGATTTCGGGCATGGACCCAACAATGACTGACTACAGATGTAATATATTGAAGATGTCCATAGATATTAATGTATTGAAATTCTTTTGGGTCGTCTGTCAATAAACTCCCCAGTAGATTGGAACCCAAAATCGAGATGCACAACTAGATGTTACAACAATCTTATATATGAAATTTCAACATTCTACGACTAAATAGTTTTTGAGATTCGAGAGTAAAATACATACACACATACGAAAGTCGCCAAGCTTCTCTACTTTTGGCGTAATTCTTGAGGGAAGCAGTGACCATTGTTGGACCATTACCTAACTATAGGGTAGGACGCTATTGTACTTGAAATGGATGAATGTCCTTAAGACTGCCATTGACCGTAAAGTGTTGGAAATCTTTTGAGTATTCCTGTAGCAGCACTATCAATGATAAAGACACTTTTTTCGATGGAAAAATTCATTTTGTAACCCATAACAGCCTATATCACTTGTGAGTCGTTTGAAATAGCCTTATAACCTCTAAAAATACGCTTTAATGAATTTCTGCCCATAGAGCGTAATGTATTGAAAATCTTTTGGGCGTCCCTGTAGATAAACTATCCAGTCGAATGGGGCCGAAATGGCGGGTGCGCAACCAGATGTGACAACATTCCTGAATATGAAGTTTCAACATTCTACGTCTAATAGTTTTTGAGTTATGCGAGTTGAATGAATTTCGGCCCATAGAGCGCAATGTATTTCGAATCTTTTGGGCGGTCCTGTCGATAAATTTTCCAGTCGATTGGAACCAAAACTGTATTAACATCCAGTGTCATCCACTACAAGTCTAAAAAAATTTACTTGAACTTGAGTGGATGAATAAAAAAGTATTTTATTAAGGATTGAAAAATCGCTTAACCTTGAGGCTTCCCCGCTCTCCTCTACTTTATTAAGGATCACAAGCTAACCTCGAAAGCAGTGTCTGGTAGCATTGGCACTGGCAGTGGGAAATAATGTTTAATGTTCTCTCACAGGGTGGTGCAAAGTTAGCACGGATAGCGGGTATACGGCTTTTTTCAGGTTATCTGCAAAAGTTCGGGAGTTCGATGGCCAAAACCTCGTCCAGTTAGGTGTTGGTTCGACTTTTTCTTATGTTGCGCTTTCGCAAAAAAGCAAAAACCTTCTCATTTCACTTTAGCATTTTGACAATGGCAAGTCTTTTTGCATGCAAAAAATGCAACCATATCTTAAACCCTGTATCCTAGTCGCAATCCATGATATGAATCATGATTTTTTTTTCGGGGGGGGGGGGGAGGAATATACGGTAAGGACCCAATTTTTTCCTTTGCAGTAAGCAGTTTAACAAGGCCTGTAGAAAGTTAAAATCAAATAATGCGTAGAAAAAAAAAAAATCTTGGGGAGGGAGGGGGTGTTCGGGATTGATTTTTACCCCTCCCGTCTCTGCGGTTTAGAAGTGTCCTGGTTTTCGGTTCAGAAAAAATGGTCACTTTATAGATAAACAGCAGTCCAGGAAAATGACTAAACCAAACACCTACTTATTCCGTCAGACATTTTCTCTCTGACCCCTGACTTTTTCTTCCTTTTTTTTGTGAAAATTGCTTATTTTTGTGAATTTCAATACTTAATTTTGTGAATTTCAACACTTATTTTTTGTGAATTTTCATACCAACTTTTATAAAAGTTACTTTTTTTTGTTAAAATAATTGGTAAAACAGATTAAAATGGTGTGGAAAATGCCATTGAAGGGCCGTTTTAATCGTTATTTTTGTGAAGAGGCCGCAAAACGGACCTAATTTTCGTCTGCATCGACCCCAGAAAATAATGATGGGTTCAGCCCATCTGAACTCCAAGCACCAGTCCGAGCAGACGTGCTTAGAGTTGTCTGCACCTTATGTAGATATGTAGGTTTGCTGTCCGAAATATTAATCTTCGGAATGTTGTGTTTAATTAATTTTAGTCATCTAGTCACAGATATCTAAACATGAAACTAAACAAGATAATCTAGTAGGTTCTAGAGATGAGACAGGCTCAGCCCGAGCCCGGGCTCGGGCTCGTGAAAAATTTCTCATTTATTGAACATACTCCTTGAAACAGATTTTAAAAAGTGATTCATGAGGAAAATAAAAGTGTACTTATAAAAAAAAAATAGCGGCACGGGCGCCTAGAAGGTGCGTGAAGCTCTTTGGGCATTTCAGAAAAGCGGCTTCGTATATATATACATTATATTTGATAATATTTGATTATTTCAGATCTTGACAATATTTGATAAACATGGATATAAAGAATTAGAAAGTGCATTGAGAGTTTGCAACTATATTTGTCTTTAATTTGCACAAAGAGCAAAATTTATTGTATTTTATCAATGAAGTAATTGCATTTTTTTTATGTTTAGCTGAAATTTCGGGCTCGGGCTCCGACTTAAATAATATTGCTCGGGCTTCAAAAAATGAGCCCGAACTCATCTCTTGTAGATTCCTACAATATAAAATGAAGTAATTTAAATTCATATATTTACCTTCAAGATTTAATTTTATCTCGCTTATCCCCAGGAGCAGGATTATATATCCAGAGTTCTACAATTCTTCAAAATGTAATCCAGCTGTCAAAATATCCCAGTCTGGCAGATGATAGTAAAATATCATACAAAACAGATATGAAAAGTGAAGAGCGTTAGGAGATAGTATGGGCATGGCATTTTGCTTTAATTGTTCTGCAGAACTTAGCCAGGGACGGCCCGACATGGTGAGCAATTGCATCGGCGCGCAACTTCGAAGGGGCGTCATTTCGAACTCAGAAGTGATTGATGTATGAAGAGTAGATATGATAGAAGTGAAAACTTGGTATAAAATGTTATGCAAAGACTGGTTGTCACACTTTTACTATTTTCTGCACCCGGGCACTTAATCCACCAGCTGACACAGTTGATTCTCCTCTATATGAGGAACAAAAATTCAGAAAGACTTCAGGAATAATATAATACACATTTCTCCAACTGGAGCGCTGGCAGACGATCACACAGAAATAATCCTCCACCAATGAAAGAGGACGATACAAATAAACAAATTACAGTGGGGTGTTTCAAGGTATCGCATTGGTTGTCCGTCTCGAGTACATCTAGCAGCGTCAACTTTCTGTTCTAATATGGGAATAACCTTATTACGTCAGAGACACAAAAAATAGCCATTATTCTCTCTCATCAACTGTTTGGATTTATGAAATATTAACAGGCCCGGACTGGCCAGTGTGTCCGACTGCCTGCAGACGGGTGGGCCCCACCCTCGGCGGGCCCTCCCTGCTGAGAGCGGGCCCCCAAACAGAAAAAAGAAAGAAAATTTAAAAAAAAGTGTTATACTACAAGTGATAGCACTTGAATGAAGTTTGACACATAAAAATTTTTTTGCAGCTGCAATTGCGCCCCAGAAGGCTTCACAACACTTCATTTTAAATGTAGTTCTCAAAATTTTTTGAGTGAGGGTTCCCGAATGAACAAGGGATTAATTAATATGAATGAAGCATATTAATTAATAGATCGATATTTTATTAATGCATTCATTATCAATCATAATTAATGAATAATAACACCCTACCTCCCCCATACCCTGAAAGTTAACACATTCTATTTATCGGTTGCACAATAACCCGGGCCCCCCTTCTCTTGAGACGGGCGGGCCCTTCCCTCCCAGTCCGGGCCTGAATATTAAAGAAAACTTATTTAGATTTAGATACAGACAAAATTCTGCACAGCTTGAAGCTCTTCAACCGATTTTGTGATGTTTACTAGGAATTTTTATTTATTTTTTTCCCCTGCTGACAGTTTAACAGCAGGCTAGCTGAAGGAGGGAACAGAGGCTTACTTAACCCTTTAACGCGCAGTGTTCCCGCTCTGGAAACACCAAACTCTGACGTTTTGACTGTTGCCAGTCACGAAGACTAGATTTGATTTTTATAAAAATAGTTGCGGGTGACACAGCTCCACGAGAATCCTTTACCTTTTAGCACGTTATTTCCCGTAAAAAAATGGTCGCGATAATTTTTAACAGCACTGCCCCGATTCTTCACACATGCAGAAGTAGGCCAAAAAACTGAGTTTAGACTTAGAGAAGAATATAAAGTAAGGTGACCATACGTCCACAATTTCTGCATTTTTTTTTTTTTTTTTTTTTTTAAGATTTGTCCCTGAAATGTAAAAATAGCAATTGGGGACAATTTTTAATTATTACCTTGAATTAGATTACGGTTAGTTATTTCATTAATTATAAAATGTCCCTAATTTTCAGAATCGAGGATATGTCCCCAATTCTACGTTAAAAATAGGGTCACCTTAATATAAGGGCACAAAATATGAGTCAGCTATATACAAGGGAACAAAATTTGAAGAGTTCCGGACACAAAAATGTTTAATCAAGCCTTCTCTATACGTGTTATTGAATGCTGTAATTTTCGAGAAAGGCAGACATAACGACGGAGTTGAAGGACGCAAGGCCGTACCCAGGGGGGGAGGGTGGACCATTATTTTGTTCACAAAATTATGTCCTTTTTTTATGAAAAATTCGGCCTTTTTCACCGTTTGGTTCCCCTCCGAAATTTTTTTCTGGGCACGGCCCTGGCAAGACCGGCAAAATGCCAGGACCCTCCTTGCCTAACTTGACCATTCATTTTTTCCTTCCAAACGGGACATCTATTGTTTTTAAGGTAATAGTGTAGGGAGATTGAATTTCAGGTCTGGGTATCTTTTAGTCGTTAAGAAAACGCGAAAAAAACTTCTGTTAATGTTCATTTCAAAATAAAATGGAAAAAAAAAACTTTTCTTAAAGCACACACATATACTATAAAAAATAATGCAAGACGTACGTTTCGGGTGGTACAAGGGGTAGGCTCTTCTTCAACTGCAAAATCACCATCCAACACAAGGCAGGAAAGTAAGAAATGTAAACAAAAGGACACACAGAAAAAAGGAAGTTGTCCTTCGGAAGGAAAATTTTTTTAGAAAGTGAAATGAGAAAATAAAGTGGAGATCGGGGGGGGGGGGGGATAAGAAAAAGAGGAACATGACTTTTAAAAAAGAAATGAAAATTAAATAAATTGAAATAGTTAACAAAAAAAGAACATTAAAAGGACAAACATAAAAAAAATCTGATGTGTCCAACACATGACTTCCTTGCACGTCCATTAGATCAAAAATATTTTCGACGCACTTCCTCTAAATTTATTTGTTTGAAAGAGATAAAATATCAATAATAGTAAGGTTTAGCGATTTCCAGCCAAATAGTTCGATATCGCCAAGCTGAGTTCAATTTGAAAGATTTCCTTCTGACACTTTATTTGGCGATATTTCACCAAAAGCCGACAAACTTGAGATAGTATCAGAGATTTTGGGGATAGCCAAAGTAGTCATTGACCACAGACTTTCAATGAATTGAATGCATCCATACACCTCAATGTATTCAAAGTCATTTGGCTCACCCTGTAAAAAAATTCTCAGTCGATTGCTGTCAAAAAAGATATTGAAAACAGTTAGATATTACAATAGTTCTAAATACAAAAGTTAAAAAATCTACGGGTTAGTTTTAGAGTTATACAAAATACGAAATAATTTTTAGCGCCAAATTTGGCGATATTTCGGCGAAACTCGTCAATATCGACGACATTTGGCGAGATTTTAAGCATGAACCAAACAATGACAGATTATCGCCAAATCTGGCGCTATTTCGCCAAAACTCGCCAAGAACGATGACAAATGGCGATACTTTGGGCATGGACCAAATGACTGACTATCGCCAAATTTGGCGATATTTCGCCAAAACTCGCCAAGGTCGAGGACAGACGGCGAGATTTTGGGCATGTACCAAACAATGACTATCTACAGTAGTATTATATTGAAGATGTCCATAGACATTAAAGTACTGAAATTCTTTCCGGTGGTCCTGTAAATTGGGTAGATTGGAACCAAAAATCGAGATGCACAACTAGATGTTACAACATTCTTATATATGAAATTTCATAATAGTTTTTGAGATTTGAGAGTTAAATATGCACACACGTACACCAAAAGTCGCCAAGCTTGGCGACTTTTGGCATAGTTCTTGAGGGAGGCACGTGACCGTGGTCGGACCATTACCTAACTTATGTGGTAGGACGGTATTGTGCTTGAAATGGATGAATGCCCCTAAAATTGCCATTGGCCGTAATGTATTGGAAATCTTTTGAGTGTTCCTGTAGCAGAACTATAAATTATAAAGACACTTTTTTTAATGGAGAAATTCATTTTCTAACTCTTTACAGCATGTATCACTTCTGAGTCGTTTGAAATAGCCCAATACCTCTAAAAAACGCTTTGATGAATTTCGGCCCATTGAGTGTAATGTATTTCGAATGTTTTGGGCAGTCCTGTAGATAAACTATCCAGTCGAATAAAACCAAAAAGGGAGGTGCACTACTAGATGTTACAGCTATCCAAAATATGAAGTTTCGACATTCTACTCCTAATAGCTTTTGAGTTAGGCGAGTTTAATGAATTTCGGCCCATAGAGCGTAATGTATTTCGAATCTTTTGGGCGGTCCTGTACATAAACTATCCATTCGATTGCCACCAAAAGGGGAGGTGCACAACTAGATCATAGAACAATCCTAAATATCAAATCTCAACATTTTACGACCAATAGTTTTTGAGATATGCGAGTTACATACATACGTACGTACGTACAGACGGCATGGAAAAACTGACCACAATAAACTCGCCGCTGATCAAAATGAGTTGCAGACGCGTTAATAGGATCGTGCATGCTAGCCTACGATTAGATGCATCGAAAACATTTTTAAAATTAAATTTAGAGGTAGTCAAAATCGTTTTTTTTTGTCGAATTTGGCCCCAAAATTTTTCGGGATCACATTACTTCCTTATACTACGTACAAGGAAGTAACAATATCCCCCTCTCCCCTGTTTTGTTAGCGTCTCGAGAGGGGAGGGAGGGAGGGAGGTTAGTGTTTTTTTTTTTTTTCCAGACACTGCCGTTGGATGATTTTAGATTTTTAGCGGCCTTTATTGAAATCGTTACCGTGGGTTGCTCTCTTTCTAAAAACGGGACATTACAGGCAGGCGCATAGCCAGGAAAATTTTTGCTGGATGGGGAAATCGGGTGGGATATATCCGATATCCCCCCCCCTGATTACAGGGTACGTAAGCTGTGCTTGGGGACAGGGGACAAGCCACCTAAAAACGGGACGTATGGTCACCTTATCCTTGCCCCGAGCGGGTCTCCAGACCGAGAAGGTCGCGATTGCATGGGGGATCCTATCCTAACATTGATTATTACATAATTTAGAAAAATATGTAGTTCTGTATTCAGTTAATTTATCTATTTCAACCACCATACCCGGTCTTCGCGTGGGAAGAAGCGAATATTTTCCTAAAATAGGATCTTAATGACCCGTGACAAAATAGAATATTAAAAAAAAAAAAAAAAAAAAAAAAAGGTACTCCCTTCTGCGTCACCGCACAGCTAGCTGAGTCAAAAATTTTCTTTAGCCCTGAGGCACGAGATGGGCGATTCGATCGACCACCCGGTTGCTGGCAGTTAAATCGAGCGATGGCAACGGCTGCACTTTTTCGGCGGTGGTAAATGGTTGCACTTCAAAGGGTGATGGGGGTTGGTAGAGGAATGCCCTTACCTAACAACTCAATTCTGAATAATGTGCAAATAGGCACAGTGAATCTTATCTGCCCTAGAGTGCTATCATCTTTGCATGTTGGGGACTCAATGGGGGAAAAAAAGTTATTTATTTTTATTTTCATTCACTAGGGGTCGATGCAGACGAAAACTGGGTCCGTTTCGCGGGCACTTCACAAAATTACAATTGATTAAAACAGCCACTTCACAAAAATACAATCGATTAAAACAGCCAGCCCCTTCACAATAATACAATTGATTAAAACGGCCCTTTATTTTCATTTTACCCAACGTTTTAATCTGTTTCATCCATTATTTTAAGCAAAAATGTTATTTATGTTAAACATTGGTATGAAGAGATTAAAAAAAATAATAATAAGTATTGAGTTTCACAAAAATAAGCAATTTTCACAAAAATGGGACTCTGGAAAAAATTCCTGGATCGATCCGAAAGTTATATGTTTGCATATGGGAAAGGTTTGAGGGGGCGTTAGAAATTCGAAATATATACCCATGACCATTAACTTTCATTTAAAAAAACAAAAAACTGAGTTTTAGGCATAAATACCTTTAAGCATCGTCAGTCTCATTATCTATTTAGCCCCTCCCCCCCCCTACACACACACAGAAAAAAAACTTTTTATTTTAAGGGGCATTTTTTACGCACACCCATTTACTTGGTGAAATTGATTTGTCTAGTGTTAGTTCAAATTTGCTTGTATTAAATCGAGAAAAGTTAGTAAAAGTTTTTTTTTTTTTTTTTTTTTTTTTTAATTATCGCACAAAACCTAGACATAAACGCATCCAAGGGGGAGGAAGAGTTGGCATAAACCCCTCCCAAATCTAACACGGGGGAAGTTTTAGTTTCATTTGCATCTAATTGACATTAGTAATCCCATTAACTAATTTATTATCACTAAATATAAGTTATAATATAATTAGCACTTTATTTTTTCAGTTAATTGATCTGTACTACTTTAATGTTGGGGTGATCTCCTCCCCCTCAAACAAACAACAAAAAAAAAGCTTTCTGGGTGCGTCACTGAACAGAGGGACCCTTGGTAATATTTGCTACAGGCCCCATGGGAGCTGTTCAGTGCCGGATCAAGACTGCGAGGGGCTACCCAAATGTTACCCAGAGGCCCCTAGGTTCAGTGACGTAATCAGAAAGCTTTTTTTAAAGCGGAGTCACCCTCACATTAGAATATCATTGTGTGTATTAAAGCAAACCTGCACTAGGGATATCTGCTGACGTAATATGAAGAGTGTCTTGGTCGGAGGTCTTTCTGAGGGGTTCTAACAAGTATTCACGTTACATCTGGAGAAAACCGACCCAAAATCCAGACACTTAGATCAACAGCTGCATGACGAGACCTGAGCCAGGGACTTTCACACTACGGCCGTCTACCACTTTGAGTGCCTTATCATGCCATGATGGGGCTGAATAATATAGATAAATTAATTTTAAAAAATAGTGCTAATTACATTTAATGACTTTTACATCTAATTAATTGGTATTGCATACCTGCCAACTCTTCTGGATTTTTCAGGAGACTACTGGATTTTGATGGTTTCTACTGGTCTACTGATTTTACATTAGAATCTCCTGGTTCTTTGACATTTTGAAGCTTTAATAATCGGCATATTTATTTCCTCAACAGTTATGAAAGATTACCACAATCAGGGTATAATTCATTCAATATAGACAAATATACCAATGGTATTTTGGTCCAATAATAAAGATATTTGTGCTTATGTTGATGGCTCATTTTTGAAGGATTCTTGTAAATTTCAAAATTGGGTGGCAAATCCTTTATTGTAACATTTATGAGAGAGAATTCAAAGCCCCGAAATTTTACTACTTTTTTCTCTAAAAAAGCAGATATTTTGTTCATTTTTGAACACGTAAGAAAAATCGTGTGGGTCTAAAGAAAAACTGAAGTTTTATTTATTTCATATGAAAGAATGCTTTTTTTCATAAGCTCTTTTACAAAATGCATTTTTTACATCATGGCTTTCATTGAAACTAAAGTTTCAAACATAAATGTTTGAAACACCTTCTGAAAGTTGCCCACATTAGGCATAACACAGCAATCCTTGGCGACATCGCATGCAGAGCCTTATTATCGCATGGGCAAATCAGGACTTTGCCCAGGGCCCCCGTCTCGAAAGGGCCCCAATGTCAAATGTTCTTCTGAAATATTCTTTCTTATATCAAAATTTCATGAAAAATAAAACAAATTTCATAGATGGGGGCCCCCAAATTCATCAATGCCCAGGGCCCCAGTTGGTAATAATAAGGCTCTGTGGAGGAAGGCTATTTATGGCAACCCCAGCCAGCCGGCCAATGAGAGAGCGCCAGTGATGCAATCTCTACCGCACGTGGAAGCTCATGATATGAGATATGAACTACATCAAAGATCTTCTTCTACCGGAAAAGATGGGAAACTTCCGTTGGTGTAATGTAAAACGCGCAGCCCAGGTATCAATGTGTAATTCAGGGGAAAAAACGTGCAGGCGAAACCAGTTCACGAAGCTTGGCAAGGGTTCATTCTTTAGGAGGGGAAATGGATTAGCGATAAGTAGCCAAATGTGGCGGAGCAATTTAAAAACAAATAGAAGTTAATTCAATGGGAATAGCTGTCATAGGCCTTATAATATAAAGGACCTAAACAAGGCAGCTCCTGGAGAAAATTTAATGGGACAAATAAGTGTTTAAATATTTACTTTTGCTGTCTTCAATATTTCTCGGAGGCCCCACACCCAATAAAAACACGCAAAGGAGCTATATCATACAAAAAACTATAATGCATTAAAAGAATAGCTAAAACAACACAAATATGTGATTTAACCTCGGATGAAAATTATTATCTGAATTAGTTATCACTGAAAACTAATTAAGAAAGCAACAACAAAATGAACTAAAATAACAGACTATGTTATTTAACATATATTTACCCAACCAGATACGTTAAATTAAAGCATTTAGAAAGCAGTTTTATACTGTTAGTTCTGATTTATTACAGGGTGTCTATCATATAAAGTAAGCTTGATTTCTTGACCTTTTCTTGACCATAACAAATACGAAACACTAATATCAAAAATACATTCGTGCCAGAGATGCAGAATATGTACGATCCGGCAATCTAGGATAGGGGGAAATTTTGCAGAAAATATACAACTGATTTCGATTTTAACAATGAATTACAAAATTCTTCGAGTTATTCTTTCCCATTCCTATTTTTAAAACGATTTTTTTTTCAACTTTTTCACCAATCAGCAGTTTGCTTTCTCTTAACTTGAACCAATTTCTATTTAGTAAACATGTATGTAGCTTGTACATTGCAAATATTTTTACACTTATGGTAATACAGAATTTATGCAAGTCTATAAACATATCATAAAATTTTGGGGAAATTTGCATATGGATTGAGGGAAATGTTGAGAGCAAAAACAGTTTCTGCACCCCTGCATCATACTGATAGAATGAAGAAAAATTATACTTTTAAATTTAACACTATTAATATACAGGGTGATCAGCGAATAAGCCCTGATTTCAAAATTCAATTCAAAATTCCAATCTGTACAACAAAGATCGACAGAATTATGTGGTAAACTGTACTTTTATTAGCAAAACTGTAAAAATGGTGCACAAAAGTTTAGAAAATTTAGTTACGAAAATCGTCAACTAAGAATTTGAAAGAAACGGAAAAAGGGAGTTGAGTCGCTAATCGTGACCTAATGCTTCATTTCTTGACCTTTTCTTGACTTTCGTGACCATTTTTCTAATTCTTGACTTTTCCGTGACCTTTGCATGATGGTAGACACCCTGTATTAGAAAAATTGTCAGCAGTATAAAAATCTTAGTTTCAAATCGAACAGAATCCTCATCTATAGGTGTGATAAAAATTTAATTGTAGTAGCAAAAAATATAAATCATGCAACCAATAAATCCTATAATAGTAACAAAAAATCCAAAAATAATTTACGATGATCATGTGTAGCACTTCAAAAAAAAAGTTGACATTTTATAAATGCAGAAGCTGACTTCTCAAAAACTAGTACCTAATAAACACAAACAATAACAATAACAACTGAAGTGCCAGTGATTGTTTACATAGTAAAACATCTAAAAGAAACAAAATTCCTAAAAGATTACTTTCTTCAGTTTAAAGAAACACACTAGTTAAAAAGTAAAAATGTTGATAATAATTTATTAAAAATAAAAAATTGCCTGTGAGCACTAAAACAAAATAAAAGTGGATCAGACTAAAATTAATTTCAGATCAAACAGTATGTCCGCATCTCAGAACAAAACTTTACAAAGTAGCAGAAAGCTTGGCAAAAGTGCTAAATGAAACTATAAGCACAGCCAAAAAAAATGTTAAAAAATTTGAAAGAATGCTTTAAATCAGGGTTGGAAAAAAACCCGGTTTATTTGAAAAAAACCAAAAAACCGGGTTTATTTGGTTTAAACCGGGTTTTTTTGGTTTAAACCAGGTTTTTTTTTTTAATCCTTTTATAATTACATGTTACATATTTATAAATAAAATTATTTGTAAAATGTTCAAATAAAAATTAATATTTCTTCTGAAAATAATTAAAACAAAGTAAATAAAAAATTGTTGCTATACTTATGTGGACATTGAAATCATTCAATTTTAATATTTTATTTAGAGATACTATTTTTTTATATTTAGTATCTACTTATATAATACGCTAATGTATGCGGTATCAAAATTGACGATATTTATATGCTGGGAGCGGCAAGAACTAGATGTAAACATTAGCGTAATAACAATAACACACGTGCAAAAATCAGGATTAACAGTTCAATGACATCAAGTGAAGCAAGCCTATTTGTTACTGGTTACGTGTGTCACACAGTAGATAGATTAAAAAATAACAATGTATGTGCAAAGAAGCAAAATCTTTCGGATTTTTTTACTTCACGTTTATTGCACATTAAAAAAAAAAAAACTACTTTGCAATGAAGTATATTTTAGCCATTTCGTGTTTCCATACACGAAAAAGCAAATTGTTTTTTTTTATTTGATTAATGGCAACGGTACTCTGAGTGATGTGCCAAGGATAGGAGATGCCTTGGCAGGAGGACTTTCTACGGGGTTTTAACGTGCATCCACATTACATCTGGAGAAAACCTACCAAAACTCCAGACCGTTAGATCGACAGCCGCATGATGGGACCCAAATCCGGGACCCTCAAACTTCGGCCATCTACCATTTTCAGTGACATTACCACCATGCCATGATGAGGACCCCAAAATCTTTCGGATCTATTCACATGTCCCATGGTCACCATCAGCTTTTGTCATGATACCCCCAAAATTTGTAGCAACCATAACCTAAATACATTTCATGACAAATACTGTTAAAACCATGAAATATGATTTTCGTTGAAAGGGCTCCGATAATTTAGACAAAACTGACTGAGTAAATATGGTAAGATATGGGGAGGGGCGAAGCTGGCCACCTTGGCAGCTAGTATAATATAATACAATAGTAATTGTTTACTGCATTTTACATGGAATATTGCTCTTAGATTCATCAGTAATAATGGTGATATTTAGTTCAAAATAATATTTTTAAGGTTTAGAAATAAGTTGTTAAAACACAAAAACTCTATTTTGGAAAAGTTCAAGTATCAAGCATTATTCAAGTAAAAAATGCAGCCTATAATTTAAGTTTAATTAATAATTTTTAATAATTATAAAACAATAAGGTATCTAGAGTGATATAATAAACTTATTCTTGATACTTATGAGGATAATTTAAAAATATATTAGAACGTATTCTATCTGTAGTATTTGTAATTTTAAATTATTCTTTTAAAAAAACCAATTGGTTTTTTTGAGAAAAAAACCATTTGGTTTAAACCATGGTTTAAACCGTGGTTTAAACCAGTCGGTTTAAACCATGCCAACCCTGCTTTAAATGCTCCTTTGCTCGTATTAAAGTTAACTCCAGATAAAACTGCATGCCCACATCACATAATCATAATTTACAAAAATAACAGATGGCTCAGCACTAGTGTTCTAGTGTTAAACAACATTACATACAGTGACAATGACATTTAATTTTAATTATACAGTCACTCCAACAGACAAGTGAAACAAACATTGCTATACAGAATATTGACTTCGTGATG